>CAWUFW010023705.1:0-71164 GCA_963921515.1 Calotriton arnoldi | reverse complement strand
GAATACTGAATTTAGAGTTGTGTGCCAGTGGGACAACCCTTCTTACAACTCAAGTTTAGTGGGCCAATATCCAGGTGCCACACCACACCCTCATTCAGTAATGTACTTATGGGCAGGATCCAAAGAACCCTGGCAGGAGTTGAGTTTCCACCTCCAAGTATGATACATCTCATTCTGGCCTGAGAGCTTTATGTAATCCTAAGAAATAAGGACAGGCCAAAGCCCCCACCACCCAACACAGGACCGAGGTAGGAGCTGAGGGTGGGGCAGAAGAGAGGAGGCCAGTGGCCATGGCCCCTGAAGCCCCCCTCTGAGACTGGCCAGGAGGGTGACAATGACCCTGACCTGGATAACCCAATCCCTCTCCCAGAGGAGATAGAGCTCCTATGGAGGTGCCAGAGTGGTTAGACTCCTGAGAAGGAGATCTAGACTTTCTGGGCACACTCTTAATCCTTCCTGGGGGACAAAGTGGGGATCATTCTGATCATCCTCATCATCGTCCACAGGAGGGATTGGGTTATCCAGGTCAGGGTCATTGTCACCCTCCTGGCCAGTCTCAGAGGGGGGGCTGGGGGTATTGGTACCCCTGGCCTCCTCCTCTTCCTCTGCCCCACCCTCAGCTCCTACCCCTTCAGTCCCTACAGGCTTACTAAGGTCATAAGCCACCAACAACTCCTTGAGGTGTTGGGTGGTGGGGCTTTGGCCTGTCCTTATTTTTCTCAAGTTACATAAAGCTCTCAATTCCAAGAATGGGAGTGTATCATACTTGGAGGGTGGAAGCTCAATGGCTTCCTGCAAGGATTCTTTGGATCCTGCCCTTAAAGACATTACTAGTGTGGTGTGGTGTATGCACTACCTACTCTAGTGTGGCCTACTAAACTCTCTTGAGTTGTAGAAAGGGTTGTGCTATCCCTTAACACACAACTCTAAGTTCAGTAGAACTTACTGTATTCTAAGCTTAAATTATATGTACCTTAGGTACCTTTAGTGGTTTTCAGTTGATCAATTCAATTGAGATTATCTGGTAAAACAATAGCAAGCTGGAATCCCACACGCTGCCACCAATGTGAGAAGTTGGCCTGGCATATGCTGTCCACTAATTATAGTGGGCACCTTGCACCAGTCCAAACAACCCCTTATTGGAGATAGGTTAAAGACAACCTTATTGAAAGCTATCCTAGTGGTAGCTATGGAGAGCAGCCTTCAGGCTAAGTCTTGAAGGAATGTAAAGCAGCTTGTTTTACCAGTCTATAATCTCTTGAGTGACCAAATGAAAGAGCACCACACCAGGTATATATTCAAAATATATGTATTTATTGCTAAACACACCCCTCTAGTCTCTTTATGAGGCTAGAGTTCGAAGTACATAAGTTATAAGTTATTAGGTCACAGTAATAGCACAAATACACGTTTGGGCCCTAGGGCGTACCAAACCATATACCAATAAAGTGGTATAAGAACCACGACTGAACTAGACACTAGGCCTAGAGCCTCTAGAAGTGCTTGGACCACAAGGAACCACCCAAGGTAGTGACACAGGGGACCCACGGGAGACGCGTGCAGTGTAAATACACAACCGCGATACGCCGTTAACTTCTATGGAGAAAGTCGGGATCGGGAAAATAGAGAAAAGGGACACTTAAAAGAGGACTAGGACAAAACCCTTTGAGATCTAGGACTTTGAAGAGTCTCTACCCACGGGAGCACCGGAGTACTCGTGTTACCTCACCCAGGGAAGCCGGGTGCATAGGTGCCTTTCGGGGTCGGGTTTCGTCGTCGATTCGAATGGCGATCTGCTGCAAAGTGCTGCTGGCGGCCAAGATAAAAGTGTCCGGGTGGATCCAAGAGTGCATCGGAGTTCTGAAGAACCTGAAAGCAGAGGGGACAGAGTCTGGGTCACTAGCCAGTGACCAGGAAGGCGATGGACAGATGCCCACCGATGTCGAGTGCTTCAGGTGCGTTGACAGTCGTCTTGACTCTTCAGCCACGAGGTCCAGGAGGCGTTGTCGGCGACCAGGAGCAGGATTCGGGCTGGTACACGATGTCTGTCGAGTGCTGAGGTGTCGGCGACCGGATTGGACCCAACAAGCCTTGGCAACGGCAAGTCTCGGTGAAGATGTAGATCGTCGATGGTGCAGACCAGCAAGGTCTGTGGAACTCACCCAGCGAGGGTAAGTGAGGGCAGGCCTGGAGCAACCAGGATGCCAAGTAAGAAAAGGATTGGCCTTCGTTAAGGGCTACTAGCCAACGGGCTAGCGACCGCGAAGGAGCCTCGTGACGCCGCACGTGGAGCTGGCTTACAGGACACTCGTGGAGTGGGGGCCAGTGATCTTCGGTGCAGGTGGTGCTGGAGGCTGGGGCTACTCGGAGCCCAAAGCACGACTTCTTGGGAGACCCAGAAGATGATGCACTTGCAAATGTGCTCGGTGTCCAGGGGTCACGGTCTCAAGTCACCCACGATAGCCACGGGCCTCAGCTTTGCTGGGGACTCAGTTAGCCTCGGGGAAGTCTGAGAATCTACCTCTGGTGATGCGATGACTTCGGCGTCCGACGGGAGCTTCAGAAATGCGAACCGGACAGATGCTTCTTTGGTGCCTGCCAAGCAGGGGAGTCACTCCTTGACCCCAAGGGAGATTCTTCTGTCCTCTAATCGTGAGTAGAGCGTCGAAGGTCCAGGATTCAGTTTCAGAGTTTCGTCCAGGGATAATCTAAAGTCCTAAGGACTGGGTTCCTACCTTTATACTAAAGATAGGGGTTGGACTACTCTGTGGCCCCACCTATGGGTGGGTGAGGGCAGAGGGGTGGCTACACCCCTTTCCCTTTGTCTAGTTCGCGCCAAAGCAGGGGCTGCAAGCCCCTGATCCGGTTTGAACTGGGGTATGCACAGGGACACCAAATGTGCCCCCAGTGCAGGACTTCAAAGCACCCGAAAGTGCTCCCGCCCAGCCCCAATACACATTATCCTGTCTGGGGAGGTGGTCACACCTCCCTGGGACAGGAAACCTATTGTCCAGGCCTCCCCTGCCGGAGTTTCGTCCAGCAGCAGGAGGCCAGACTCGTGTCTGTGGCAGCAGCATCCATTTTGTGCTACCAGGCTTTAGAAAGAAGTTACCGGTCAGGCCAGGGTTAACCTGTCTCTCCCTCTAGAAGGGTGGAATGCTACCCCCGCCGCCAGAATTGGCGGGGGGGGGTAGTATTCCAAGATGTTTGACACCAAATACGACATGTTTCGGTGCAGCCATTCCAAAGTTAGCATTTAACGCGAGGTTATAATGCGCTTAAGAGTATATGGTCAGGCTGCACTACAAACAGCATCAGAGAAGGGTCTCCGACCGCTGCAGAGGGGCCCTGCTCATGCAGGGGCACCCTCTCACATAGGAACCACGCACTCTGCCTTCAGGATTGATAAGGCCTGCCGTAGGAGTGACTTATAGGTTTATATGTGTGTATGCGTTTAGTGATATAGGTAACCTATATCACAGTAAGGGGTGCATGCACCACCTTACCCAGGCTGCAGTAGCAGACCTGTGGTGTCAGTTTGGATGGCCTTCCAGGGGTGGCATAATACATGCTGCAGCCCCTGGCAGGCCTCTGAGGTACCTACGCCCTTGGTACATAGTATACCATATACTAGGGACTTATAAGGGCACTCCAGATTCCAATCAGTGATGTGCCTAAGGCACATGGAAACCATTTTACAGAGAAAGCAGATAGACTGGGGCCCTGAATAGCAGGATCCCAGTCCAACTAAGTCATAAACCAGCAAAACACCATAAAAAAAGTGGGGGCAACCATATAGTCAGATTCCACCTTCCTACACTGCTCTTGCCTGTTTCTGCAACCTCTTCCCTCTTTCTGCAGTTCTCTTGCCTCCCTCTGCACCTCTGTTGCTTCTTACTGCACCCCTCTTGCCTGTTTCTGCACCTCACTTGCCTCTTTCTGCACCTTCCTTGCCTGTTTCTGCACTTCTCTTGCCTCTTTCCGCACCTCACTTGCCTCTTTCTGCACTTTTGCTTTCTTGTGCACCTCTGTGGTTTCTTCCTGCAACTCTCGTGTCTCTTTCATCACTTCTCTTGCTTCTTTCTACACCTCTGTTGCTTCTTTCAGCACTTCTCTTGCCTCTTTCTTTCACTTCTCTTGCCTCTTTCTGTACCTCTCTTGCCTCTTTCTGCACCCCTGTTCTCTCTTTCTGCACTTCTCTCCTTTGCCTCTTTCTGCACCTCTCTTCCCTCTTTGTGCACCTCTGTTGCTTCTTTCAGCACTTCTCTTGCTTCTTTCTGCATCTCTCTTGTTTCTTTCTGCACCCCTCTTGCCTCTTTCTGCACCCTTCTTCCCTCTTTGTGCACCTCTGTTGCTTCTTTCAGCACTTCTCTTGCTTCTTTCTGCATCTCTCTTGTTTCTTTTTGCACCTGTCTTGCCTCTTTCTGCATCACTGTTGCCTTTTTATGCACCTCACTTGCTTCTTTTGGCACCCCTGTTGCCTCTTTCTGCACCACTCTTCCCTCTTTCTGTACCTCTCTTGCCTCCTTCTGCACCCCTGTTCTCTCTTTCTTCACCTGTTTTGCCTGTTTCTGCACCTCCCCTGCCTGTTTCTGCACCTCTGGTGTCTCTTTCTGCACTTCTCTTGCCTCTTTCTGCACCTCTGTTGCTTCTATCTGCATTTCTCTTGCCTCTTTCTGCACCCCTCTTCCCTATTTCTGCAGCTCTGATGCTTCTTTCAGCACTTCCCTTACTTCTTTCTGCACCTGTGTTGTTTCTTTCTGCACCCCTCTTGACTCTTTCTGCACCCTTCCTCCCTCTTTGTGCACCTCTCTTGCCTCTTTCTGCACCCCTGTTGCCTCTTTCTGCACCCCTCTTTCTTCTTTATGCACCTCTCTTGCCTGTTTCTGCAACACTCTTGCCTCTTTCTGCAGTTCTCTTGCCTCCTTCTGCACCTCTGTTGCTTCTTTCTATACTTATCTTGCCTCTTTCTGCATCCCTCTTGCCTGTTACTGCACCTCACTTGCCTCTTTCTGCACCTTTCTTGCCTCTTTCTGTACTTCTCTTGCCTCTTTCTGCACCTGCCTTGCCTCTTTCTGCACTTCTGTTGCCTGTTTCCGCACCTGTATTGCCTCCTGCACCACTGTTGCCTTTTTCTGCACCTCACTTCCCTCTTTCTGTCCCTCTCTTGCCTCTTTCTGTACCCCTGTTCCCTCTTTCTGCAGCTCTCCTGCCTGTTTCTGCACCCCTCTTCCCTCTTTCTGCACCTCTGTTGCTTCTTTCTGCACCTCTGTTGCTTCTTTCTGCACTTCTCCTGCCTCTTTCTGCACCCCTCTTCACTCTTTCTGCACCTCTGTTGCTTCTTTCTGTACTTCTCTTGCTTCTACCTTTTTGTATACAAATTTACAGAGTATGCTATTTGAAACACAGGTATTCAAGTATTTGTATGTTTATTTTTATGTAAAATGTCACTAGGTAAAAATAGAGAAACACCCATGCATACCTTCACAAACTTGGTCAGACTTACAACAGTGATATGGTTAGGATTGCTGTTTTACATTTGGTAGGCCTAACATTCTGAGCAGTCGATGAATAGTGAACCTTCAAGAGAAAAGTGAGGTTTAAGACATCTTGGGAGAAGGATTAGTGATTAGGCTACTTTGTATGAGTATGTGGAAAGGTACAGTAGAAGTAGGCCTCTTTCTGCACCTGTTGCTTCTTTCTATACCTCTCTTGCTTCCTTCTGCACTTCTCTTGCTTCTTTCTGCGCCTTTCTTCCTCTTTCTATACATGTCCTACCTATGTAGGCATAGTTAGAAATTAGTATTTAAAAACCTTAGATATTCACTGAAAAACCATCGGTTTCAGGGACGTTATAGGTAGTATTAGCATTTAAAAAACGTAGAAATTCACTGAAAAAAACACAGGTTTCAGGGACGTTATAGTTAGGAATTAGCATTTACAAAACCTTAGATAGTCGCTGAATAAACCACAGGTTTCAGGGGCGTTGTAGTTAGGCTGACATTTTACTCGTACAAAAGCAGAGAAATTCAGCTGTTACAGTTAGCTGAGCTAACTATAACTCGCGCCCCCGCAATGTACTGCTGATGACGTCACATATTACATCACTCATGATATGGCCAGTGACATCAATGATGACATCACTGATGACATCACAGATGACATCATCCACTTAATATCTGATACACCTCCTCACACCCTAATATAACCTTTCATACATCCACTCTAAAATACAGACTACAATTCTCGAAACCATAGACACACCAATACCAGTTAGTATATTCACACTCACTGATTCATAGGTCTACACACTCATCCACTCACTTACCCATACAGTCACTCATTCACACAGTCACTCAACAATACAGCCACTGATATATGCACTCATATACCCATACAGACACTCACACACCGCCACTCACCCTTAGAGTTACTCACGCACCTAGTCAGTCACCCAAAGAATCAATCACACTCCCATTTACTTACCTATACAGTTATACACACACCACCTCACTTATTCAAACAGATACTAACACATACTTACTCTCTTGTACAATCACTGACACAAGCACTCACTAATCCATACAGCCACTCTCACAATCACTCACTCTCACAAATAGTCACTTATATACTCCAACACTCACATATACTGCCTTTCACATATGTAGTTACTCACACATATACCACTGAGACATCCATTCACTCATCAACACAGCAATACAAACACTCTCACCCATACAGCCCCTTGCAGACACACTCATGAACCCATACACCCAGTGAATCACCCACTCACATATCCATGCAGAGAGTCACACACCCCCCACACAGACACTCGAGCACCCATACCGGTATTCAGACAACCAATCATTAACCTATATAGACACTCATATAGCTACTCACCAACCCATGCAGCCACTTACACACCAACTGACAGACTGTTACAGATATTCACACAGATTAGTCATTCACCCATGCATTCACTAAGACACGTTTAATCACTCACTTATACAGTCACTCACGCACCGACTAAATCATCCATGCAGACACTCATACACCCACTCATTCTTTGAATACACCTTGGCGTATATATATAACATCCTTAAACTTTTTAGAAACACTCACACTCACAGGATGATGTCATCAGTGATGTCATCAGAGATGTCATCAGTGATGTCATCAGTGATGTCACTGACCATGGCATCAGTGATGTAATATGTGACGTCATCAGCAGTGCATTGTGGGACACGAGTTATAGTTAGCTCAGCTAACTATAACGGCTGAATTTGTCTGCTTTTGTAGGGGTGAAATGTAAGCTTAACTATAACGTCCCTGAAACCTGTGTTTTTTTCAGTGAATATATATATGCTTCACTCCCTATGCCCACTGTACCACAGACAACCTACTGCCAGACAATTTCTTTGCGTGGCATCAATTTAAAGCACTGTGCTGGGTTTGGTGTGGGCTTGTTACGTGAATAGAGCATTAAGCCTGCTGGCGCAGCACATCAGGGCTTTGCTCACAGACTTCCCACATCTTAAGTGTGTGAATTAGACCTCTCTATTATTCAGTTATAGGGTCCACATTGCGATCTTTGACAAGTTCCAGAAATAAGTTACAGGTTGCAGTACGTAAGAAACGTGGTTGTGAAGAAAGTTGTGGGTTTTTGGCCTCAGCAGGAAAGTGAAATAAAAGATTATGTCACTACGTAAAATACCACCGGCATCACCACTGCTTGAAATAAAGTTAGTTAAGTGTACATGGATATATAAATATACACATGTCCTACAGTGACACATTTTGCAGATCATGACCACGAAGGGTGGCAAAATACGGCAGGTCAGGATCTTGTCCAATGGACGTGATGTGGACATCCCTTTATTAATTCACTGTTGTTCTAAATTGTGACACATTAGAGGCCTTCCTAACACTGGGGCACAATGAGTGCAGCTGTGTGGCAAGAGGGAAGGAACAGTTGTGGGACATGTGCAGCATACGAAACATGGTACAGCGTCCAGAGATCCGTAGGAATAGATTACCACAGATAGCCACCACACCGACTTCCTCCACACACGCACCAGTGCTAGGAATGAATAATATGTGCCAATATGAAGTGTATTTCAATGTAGAAGAACAATATGCATTAAGTAACGATGCTCAGTATTGCAATATTTTCAGAATGCAATGTGTGTAGATTTAAAAATGCCTTTTAGACTACAGGTGCAGACTTCAGGGGTGGTTGCAAATATTTTGCAGTCGACCACTATGAGATTTTGTTTTCCATTTGTGTTACTAGGACAGAGATTCTTAAGATGTGCCTATCTCTTGGGAGCAATTATAGTACAATGTTTTGGTTCTTCTTTCGCTTTTGGAGTTAATGGATGTTTTGAGGTTTTGCATACTGAAGACATTATTATATTTGGGTTCTTCCCTTCGTCCCTAAGCAGTGTAGTAGGTTTCCTGTTTTCAAGATGTTTGCATACATATGCTCAATGTTCACGTTTCCACCTCCTCATATCTGGTTAGGAGTTCCACCAGTGCATTTGTGGGTTTTTTATTTATGAATATTGTGCATTAGACCAGCTACATTTTTACACACGTTTGGATCAAAGCAGGACCACGTGTCCACTGTGATGCTAAAGCAGCAGCCGATTTCAGCAATGCCTGAATGTCTGCTTAAAAATAAAAAAAAAATAAGCAAGATAAGTGCCACAATTGAGAAAAAAAAATTATTAAGAAAAAGTCTTTATTGCCTACCAATTTACCGTTTTCACTCAGAAATATTCCAAGTTCTGACCACCACCTAATGCCTCATATGCTTGTCACTGAACAATTTATAAATGTATAAGTACCAGCAAATAGACTTAAATTTCATACTGAAAGTTCTTATGAAATTATGAAAGCGGAAATGTATCAGTATCTGTATAAGTTAACACACACTGCAAAGTTTCTTTCTACTCAGGCATCCAAGCGGAAGGAGAATGGCCCCATCGATCCTGAGCTCCTACTCATCCCTCCTGTGAGAAGTTGGCCTGGCATATGCTGTCCACTAATTATAGTGGGCACCTTGCACCAGTCCAAATCGACTCTTATGGTAGATAGGTTAAAGACAACCTTATTGAAAGCTATCCTAGTGGTAGCTATGGAGAGCAGCCTTCAGGCTAAGTCTTGAAGGAATGTAAAGCAGCTTGTTTTACCAGTCTATAATCTCTTGAGTGACCAAATGAAAGAGCACCACACCAGGTATATATTCAAAATATATGTATTTATTACTAAACACACCCCTCTAGTCTCTTTATGAGGCTAGAGTTCGAAGTACATAGGTTATAAGATCTTAAAGAAAGCTATCCTAGTGGTAGCTGTGGAGAGCAGCCTTCAAGCTAAGTCTTGAAGGAATGTAAAGCAGCTTGTTTTACCAGTCTATAATCTCTTGAGTGACCAAATGAAAGAGCACCACACCAGGTATATATTCAAAATATATGTATTTATTGCTAAACACACCCCTCTAGTCTCTTTATGAGGCTAGAGTTCGAAGTACATAAGTAATAAGTTATTTAAACACAGTAATAGCACAAATACACGTTTGGGCCCTAGGGGCGTACCAAACCATATACCAATAAAGTGGTATAAGAACCACGACTGAACTAGACACTAGGCCTAGAGCCTCTAGAAGTGCTTGGACCACAAGGAACCACCCAAGGTAGTGACACAGGGGACCCACGGGGGACGCGTGCAGTGTAATTACACAACCGCGATACGCCGTTTACTTCTATGGAGAAAGTCGCGGTCAGGAAATTAAAGGAAAGGGACACTTAGAGGAGGACTAGGAACAAACCCTTTGAGATCTAGGACTTTGAAGAGTCTCTACCCACGGGAGCACCGGAGTACTCGTGTTACCTCACCCAGGGAAGCCGGGTGCATAGGTGCCGTTCGGGGTCGGGTTTCGCTGTCGATTCCTATGAAGATCTGCTGCAAAGTGCTGCTGGAGACCAGGAGGAAAGTGTCCGGGTGGATCCAAGAGTGGATCGAGGATCTGAAGTACCTGAAAGCAGAGGGGACAGAGTCTGGGTCACTAGCCAGTGACCAGGAAGGCGATGAGCAGATGCCCACCGATGTCGGGTGCTTCAGGTGCGTCGTCGGTCGTCTTGACTCCGCAGTTACGAGGTCCAGGAGGCGTTGTCGGCGTCCAGGAGCGGGATTCGGACTGTACCACGACGTCTGCTGCTTGCTGAGGTGTCGGCGACCGGATTGGACCCAACAAGCCTTGGCAACAGCAAATCTCGTGGAAGTGAAGAAAAGTCGATGGCGCAGACCAGCAAGGTCTGGGGAACTCACCCAGCGAGGGTAAGTCAGGGCAGGCCTGGAGCAACCAGGGGAGCCCTTTGGTTTCTTTAGAAAGTCTTCTGGGGACCCCCGAGCCGGCTGGCAAGGGATCGCGAAGACACCTCGGGCGGAATCACTCAACAGGGGCCCACGGTCACTCGGGACGGTGTAAGCCTCTGATCTTCGGAGGGATTCCTGCTGGAGGCCGGGACCACACGTGATCCAAAGCACAAGTTCGTAGAACGTTGAGAAGGGGTTGCACTCGACAATAGTGCACGGTACCCAGGGGTCGCGGTTCCTCGTCACTCGTGGGGTCCACTTGCCTCAGCTTCGCTGGGGACTCACGATGGCCTTGGAGAAGTCAGGAAATCCACTTCTTGGGCTGCAGGGACTTTGGACTCCGGCGGGAGCGGCGTAGTTTGCGACCGTCATTGTCGTTTTTGGTGCCTGCCAAGCAGGGGAGTCACTCCTTGACTCCAAGGGAGATTCTTCAGTCCTCTAATCGTGATGTAGAGGGTCGAAGGTCCAGGATTCAGTTTCAAAGTTTAGTCCAGGGATATCTAAAGTCTTAAGGACTGGGTTCCTACCTTTATTCTAAAAATGGGGGTTGGACTAACTCTATGACCCCACCTATGGGAGGGTCAAGGGAGGGGGTGGCTACACCCACTTCCCTTTGTCCGGTTTCGCGCCAGAGCAGGGGCAGGTAGCCCCTGAGCTGGTTTGAACTGGCATATGCACAGAGGAGCCTTTTACTCCCCCAGTGCAGGACTTCAAAGCACTCTAAGAGTGCACCCACCCAGCCCCAATACACATTATCCTGTCTGGGGAGGTGGTCACACCTCCCTGCAACAGGAAACCTATTGTCCAGGCCTCCCTGCCGGAGTTTCGTCCAGCAGCAGGAGGCCAGACTTGTGTCTGTGGCAGCAGCATCCATTTTGTGATGCCAGGGCTTCAGAAAGAAGTTACCGGGTAAGCCAGAGTTAACATGTCTTTCCCTCTAGAAGGGTGGAATGCTACCCCCGCCGCCAGGATTGGCGGGGGGTAGTATTCCAAGATGTTTGACACCAAACACGACATGTTTAGGTGCAGCCATTCCAAAGTTAGCATTTTACCGCGAGGATATAATGCGCTTAAGAGTATATGGTCAGGCTGCACTACAAACAGCATCAGAGATGGTCTCCGAACGCTGCAGAGGGGCCCTGCTCATGCAGGGGCACCCTCTCACATAGGAACCATGCACTCTGCCTTTAGGATTGATAAGGCCTGCCTTAGGAGTGACTTATAGGTTTATATGTGTGTATGTATTTAGTGATATAGGTAACCTATATCACAGTAAGGGGTGCATGCACCACCTTACCCAGGCTGCAGTAGCAGACCTGTGGTGTCAGTTTGGATGGCCGTCCAGGGGTGGCACAATACGTGCTGCAGCCCCGGGTAGGCCTCTGAGGTACCTATGCCCTTGGTACATAGTATACCATATACTAGGGACTTATAAGGGCACTCCAGATTCCAATCAGAGATGTGCCTAAGGCACATGGAAACCATTTTACAGAGAAAGCAGATAGACTGGGGCCCTGAATAGCAGGATCCCAGTCCAACTAAGTCATAAACCAGCAAAACACCATAAAAAGAGTGGGGGCAACCATATAGTCAGATTCCACCTTCCTACATAACCCCCCCAAACGAAAGGAGATAAGGCTAACCTTGGCCAGTTGAGCCTTCATTGACTAAGTGGTCATATAAGGAAGCACCTGCACTAGCATGGTTGCCCCCTGTCTTATGGTCCACTAAGCAATCCCTCACCCTAAGGGTATGAGAGGGTCTCCACCATGGGGCATCACTACCTGTGGTGTGCTTAGGTAAAGTACAAGGCTGGTGAGGTGGCTGAGTAGGGAAGTGAGGCCCTAGGAATGTTGGCCTCAGCTTCCTCAGATCACTGGTCACCATGTATGCCTGTCTTTCCATGACTGAGTTGCAATTTGCTCTAAGGGTCAACCTTTGGCTGCCTACAGCTGGGGGTTGGGTCCCTTTGGATGGACTACTGGAGGGACATGGCAGGTTTGGAACCTTCTGGTCCCAGGTTTGCCCTTGCCTACCAGAGTCCTTCTGGGGGAGGTCCCTACATAAAGGTATGGGGGATCCCTCAGTGTGTAGAGGAATTTTCACCTGGCTAAGGCTACTAGACTGGGTGCCCCTAATCTGCTGATGGGGGGCTTCCTCTGGACAGGGGGCCCTGGGGGTCCACTGGCCTCCCTGACCTCTGCAGCCCTGGGCTGGCTGAGGCAGGGTAGAGAGGGGCAGGTTACCTGCTCCAGACTGGGTACCACCTTGGAAGGGTCCTCTGCCATCAGGGGTGTGGCCAGGCCTGACTACCTCTGGGGCAGTTCCTTCACTAGGGGTGGGGTCAGTTCCCTGAGGAGGCTGACCCTTACCTACTGTCTGGAGGGAAGAAGACTTTTCTTCAACCCTTGTGCTCTCTTTT
The DNA here is from genome assembly GCA_963921515.1 of Calotriton arnoldi. NCBI lineage: Eukaryota > Metazoa > Chordata > Amphibia > Caudata > Salamandridae > Calotriton > Calotriton arnoldi. Next base: position 58,362 of record CAWUFW010023705.1, on the reverse strand, counting down.
GGGGGAGAGTGGGCCATTCTTTCAGGCTCCATCTCTCCAAATTCTTGTGCTGGGGCTGTGGCCATCACAGCCCCACTAACCTTTGCAGGGACGCCCAACATCCTAAGATGGGTTTGGTGTTCAACTTCAGCCCAGGCTGAAATTTCCAAATCATTGCCCATCAGGCAATCTACAGGTAGGGTTGGGGACACTGCCACTCTTTTTGGGCCTGTGACCCCCTCCCAGCTGAGATTGACTATGGCCATGGGGTGATCTGTTCTGACACCATCAATGTTGGTCACCTGGTATTTAAACTCAGGTAAAAGCTGGTGAGGGGGGACTAGTTTCCCTGCCACCATGGTGACACTAGCCCCTGTGTCCCTAAATGCCACAGCTTTCTGACCATTAATTATTGGCTCCAATCTGTACCTGCCCAATGCTATGGGACCCATGGTAAAGGTGGCAAATCCTATACCACCATCAGAGTCAGAGGAGTCTGTTGAGGGGTCCCTGTCTAAACTAGGGCCCACCTCTGTTCCTCTTGCAAAAGCACCCAACTTTTTGGGTGCACTACTCCCAACTGGAGGATTACTACTGGTAGTACCAGGAGGGGTGGTAGTAGTTGTGGGAGGAACATTTTCTTTATTGCCAATCCTGGGGCAACTGGGATCAGTTTTCCAGTGCCCAGGCTTTTTACAGACATGGCAATAGGGTTTCTTTTTAGGAGAGGAAGGAGTTTGGGACCCACCCCCAGAAGAGGAATTTTGGGGCCCTGTAGGGGACTTATCCTTAGATTTATCCCCACCTTTCTCTTGGGACTTAGTAGAATCTTTCTTCTGGTCACCACCCTGATTTCTAGTTTTTACTCTGGTTCTGACCCATTTGTCTGCCTTCTTTCCCAATTCTTGGGGAGAGGTCAGATCAGAGTCCACCAGATACTGGTGCAAAAGCTGGTTTTGACAATTATTAAGGATCTGCTCCCTCATAATCAAATTGTACAATCCTAAAAAGTCATGCACTTTGTTGCCATGTATCCAACCTTCCAGAGCCTTTGTAGCACAATCTACAAAATCAACCCAGTCTTGAGTCTGAGCTTTTTGGGTGTCTCTGAACTTCAACCTATACTGTTCAGTGGTTAGGCCAAACCCATCTATCAGAGCACTCTTCAAGACTGTGTAATTGTCAGCATCCTCTTCTCTTACAGTGAGGAGCTTGTCTCTACCTTTGTCTGCAAAGGAGAGCCACAAGATTGCTGCCCACTGCCTCTGGGGGACCTTCTGAACTTTACAGGCCCTCTCCAGTGCAGTTATCCATTTGTGGATGTCATCCCCACTCTGGTAGGGAGGGACAATCTTGTTTAGGTTTCTATGGTCATAAGACCTTTCCCTATCTCTAGGGATATTGTTGCCACCATGGGACTCTAGTCCCAACTTTCTTCTCTCTCTAAGGAGATCTAGGGATTCCCTATCTAAAGCCAATTGCTTTTTTCTGATTTCCAGCTGAGTTTCCTCATACTGGACCAGCCACTTTCTTCTCTCATGAGAGGATTCCCTCCTATGAGATGAGAGAGAGCTCCCTATTGAGGTGCCAGAGTGGTTAGACTCCTGAGAAGGAGACCTAGACCTTCTGGGCACACTCTTAATCCTTCCTGGGGGGACAAAGAGGGCATCATCCTGATTATCCTCATCATCATCCACAGGAGGGATTGGGTTTTCCAGGTCAGGGTCATTGTCACCCTCCTGGCCAGTTTCAGAGGGGGCTGGGGGTATTGGTACCCCTAGCCTCGTCCTCTTCGTCTGCCCCACCCTCAGCTCCTACCCCTTCAGTCCCTACAGGTCTTACTAAGGTCATAAGCCACCAACAACTCCTTGAGGTGTTGGGTGGTGGGGCTTTGGCCTGTCCTTAATTTTCTCAAGTTACATAAAGCTCTCAATTCCAAGAATGGGAGTGTATCATACTTGGAGGGTGGAAGCTCAATGGCTTCCTGCAAGGATTCTTTGGATCCTGCCCTTAAAGACATTACTAGTGTGGTGTGGTGTATGCACTACCTACTCTAGTGTGGCCTACTAAACTCTCTTGAGTTGTAGAAAGGGTTGTGCTATCCCTTAACACACAACTCTAAGTTCAGTAGAACTTACTGTTATTCTAAGCTTAAATTATATGTACCTTAGGTACCTTTAGTGGTTTTCAGTTGATCAATTCAATTGAGATTATCTGGTAAAACAATAGCAAGCTGGAATCCCACCGCTGCCACCAATGTGAGAAGTTGGCCTGGCATATGCTGTCCACTAATTATAGTGGGCACCTTGCACCAGTCCAAATCGACTCTTATGGTAGATAGGTTAAAGACAACCTTATTGAAAGCTATCCTAGTGGTAGCTATGGAGAGCAGCCTTCAGGCTAAGTCTTGAAGGAATGTAAAGCAGCTTGTTTTACCAGTCTATAATCTCTTGAGTGACCAAATGAAAGAGCACCACACCAGGTATATATTCAAAATATATGTATTTATTACTAAAAACACCCCTCTAGTCTCTTTATGAGGCTAGAGTTCAAGTACATAGGTTATAAGATCTTAAAGAAAGCTATCCTAGTGGTAGCTGTGGAGAGCAGCCTTCAGGCTGAGTCTTGAAGGAATGTAAAGCAGCTTGTTTTACCAGTCTATAATCTCTTGAGTGACCAAATGAAAGAGCACCACACCAGGTATATATTCAAAATATATGTATTTATTGCTAAACACACCCCTCTAGTCTCTTTATGAGGCTAGAGTTCGAAGTACATAAGTAATAAGTTATTTAAACACAGTAATAGCACAAATACTCGTTTGGGCCCTAGGGGCGTACCAAACCATATACCAATAAAGTGGTATAAGAACCACGACTGAACTAGACACTAGGCCTAGAGCCTCTAGAAGTGCTTGGACCACAAGGAACCACCCAAGGTAGTGACACAGGGGACCCACGGGGGACGCGTGCAGTGTAATTACACAACCGCGATACGCCATTTACTTCTATGGAGAAAGTCGCGGTCAGGAAATTAAAAGAAAGGGACACTTAGAGGAGGACTAGGAACAAACCCTTTGAGATCTAGGACTTTGAAGAGTCTCTACCCACGGGAGCACCGGAGTACTCGTGTTACCTCACCCAGGGAAGCCGGGTGCATAGGTGCCGTTCGGGGTCGGGTTTCGCTGTCGATTCCTATGAAGATCTGCTGCAAAGTGCTGCTGGAGACCAGGAGGAAAGTGTCCGGGTGGATCCAAGAGTGGATCGAGGATCTGAAGTACCTGAAAGCAGAGGGGACAGAGTCTGGGTCACTAGCCAGTGACCAGGAAGGCGATGAGCAGATGCCCACCGATGTCGGGTGCTTCAGGTGCGTCGCCGGTCGTCTTGACTCCGCAGTCACGAGGTCCAGGAGGCGTTGTCGGCGTCCAGGAGCGGGATTCGGACTGTACCACGACGTCTGCTGCTTGCTGAGGTGTCCGCGACCGGATTGGACCCAACAAGCCTTGGTAACAGCAAATCTCGTGGAAGTGAAGAAAAGTCAATGGCGCAGACCAGCAAGGTCTGGGGAACTCACCCAGCGAGGGTAAGTCAGGGCAGGCCTGGAGCAACCAGGGGAGCCCTTTGGTTTCTTTAGAAAGTCTTCTGGGGACCCCGAGCCGGCTGGCAAGGGATCGCGAAGACACCTCGGGCGGAATCACTCAACAGGGGCCCACGGTCACTCGGGACGGTGTAAGCCTCTGATCTTCGGAGGGATTCCTGCTGGAGGCCGGGACCACACGTGATCCAAAGCACAAGTTCGTAGAACGTTGAGAAGGGGTTGCACTCGACAATAGTGCACGGTACCCAGGGGTCGCGGTTCCTCGTCACTCGTGGGGTCCACTTGCCTCAGCTTCGCTGGGGACTCACGATGGCCTTGGAGAAGTCAGGAAATCCACTTCTTGGGCTGCAGGGATTTTGGACTCCGGCGGGAGCGGCGTAGTTTGCGACCGTCGTTGTCATTTTTGGTGCCTGCCAAGCAGGGGAGTCACTCCTTGACTCCAAGGGAGATTCTTCAGTCCTCTAATCGTGATGTAGAGCGTCGAAGGTCCAGGATTCAGTTTCAAAGTTTAGTCCAGGGATATCTAAAGTCCTAAGGACTGGGGGCCTACCTTTATTCTAAAAATAGGGGTTGGACTAACTCTATGACCCCACCTATGGGAGGGTCAAGGGAGGGTGGCTACACCCACTTCCCTTTGTCCAGTTTCGCGCCAGAGCAGGGGCAGGTAGCCCCTGAGCTGGTTTGAACTGGCATATGCACAGAGGAGCCTTTTGCTCCCCCAGTGCAGGACTTCAAAGCACTCTAAGAGTGCACCCACCCAGCCCCAATACACATTATCCTGTCTGGGGAGGTGGTCACACCTCCCTGCAACAGGAAACCTATTGTCCAGGCCTCCCCTGCCGGAGTTTCGTCCAGCAGCAGGAGGCCAGACTTGTGTCTTTGGCAGCAGCATCCATTTTGTGATGCCAGGGCTTCAGAAAGAAGTTACCGGGTAAGCCAGAGTTAACATGTCTTTCCCTCTAGAAGGGTGGAATGCTACCCCCGCCGCCAGGATTGGCGGGGGGTAGTATTCCAAGATGTTTGACACCAAACACGACATGTTTAGGTGCAGCCATTCCAAAGTTAGCATTTTACCGCGAGGATATAATGCCTTAAGAGTATATGGTCAGGCTGCACTACAAACAGCATCAGAGATGGTCTCCGAACGCTGCAGAGGGGCCCTGCTCATGCAGGGGCACCCTCTCACATAGGAACCATGCACTCTGCCTTCAGGATTGACAAGGCCTGCCATAGGAGAGACTTATAGGTTTATATGTGTGTATGTAGGTAGTGATATAGGTAACCTATATCACAGTAAGGGGTGTGTAGGAGAGTAGGATCTGCCTCTTATGTTGCCCCCACTTTTTTTCTGATGTTAGCACTGGTTTCTGGCTATAGTCTGGCTGGGTCCCTGCCAATCAGGGCCCCAGCCTCTCTGTTCTCTCTAAACGACATGGAGTGCACTCTAGGTGCACTAGTGATTGGATACTGTGGTGCCTTATGAGTCCCTAGTATATGGTACCTTAGGTGCCTAGGGCATAGGTACTTCACAGGCCTACCAGGGGCTGCAGCATGTGTTATGCCACCCCTGGGAAGCAGTCTAAATCTGACACCACAGGCCTGCTACTGCATCCTGGGTGAGGTGGTGCTAGCACCCCTCACTGAGATATAGGTTTCCTATATCTCTCCTGCACACACACATAAACCTATCAGTCACCCCTAAGGCAGGCCCTATCAATCCTGAGGGCAGGGTGCTTGGCTTCTATGTGAGGGGGTGCCTCTGCCTGAGCAGGGCCCCTCTGCAGCTCTCAGAGTCTAGTCTCTGGTGCTGTTTGTGGATGCGGTTAAACCATATACTATTAAGTGCATTATATCCTCGCGGTAAATGCTAACTTTGGAATGGCTGCATCAAAACATGTCGTGTTTGGTGTCAAACATCTTGGAATACTACCCCCCGCCAATCTTGGCGGCGGGGGTAGCATTCCACCCTTCTAGAGGGAGAAGACATGTACCTGCTGTGGAAACGCGGTAGAATCCTAAAGAGCCCTGGCATCACAAAATGGATGCCACCAGTCACAGACACTGGGCTGCCCTCCTGCTGATGACTGAAACTCGCAGTGGAGGAAGCCCAACGATAGGCATCCTGTCACAGGGAGGTGTAACCACCTTCCAGACAGGGTTTAGTGTATTGGGGCTGGGTGGGTGCACTCTTAGAGTGCTTTGAAGTCCTGCACTGGGGGAGCAGAAGGCTCCTCTGTGCATATGCCAGTTCAAACCAGCTCAGGGGCTACCTGCCCCTGCTCTGGCGCGAAACTGGACAAAGGGAAGTGGGTGTAGCCACCCCCTCCCTTGACCCTCCCATAGGTGGGGTCATAGAGCTAGTCCATCCCCTCTTTTTAGTATAAGAGGGGGAACCTTGCCATTGCAAAGCAGATAACCCCTGGACGACGCTCTACAGAAGAATCCTGGCCCTTCGACGTTCCACTACCTTTGGAAGACAGAAGAATCTCCCTTGGAGTCAAGGAGTGACTCCCCTGCTTGGCAGGCACCAAAAACGACAACGACGGTCGCAAACTACGCCGCTCCCGCCGGAGTCCGAAGTCCCTGCAGCCCAAGAAGTGGATTTCCTGACTTCTCCAAGGCCATCGTGAGTCCCCAGCGAAGCTGAGGCAAGTGGACCCCACGAGTGACGAGGAACCGCGACCCCTGGGTACCGGGCACTATTGTCGAGTGCAACCCCTTCACAACATTCTACGAACTTGTGCTTTGGACCACGTGTGGTCCCGACCTCCAGCAGGAATCCCTCCGAAGATCAGAGGCCTACACCGTCCCGAGTGACCGTGGGCCCCTGTTGAGTGATTCCGCCCGAGGTGTCTTCGCGATCCCTTGCCCGCCGGCTTGTGGGTCCCCAGAAGACTTCTTAAAGAAACCAAAGGGCTCCCCTGGTTGCTCCAGGCCTGCCCTGACTTGCCCTCGCTGGGTGAGTCCCTCAGACCTTGCTGGTCTGCGCCATCGACTTTTCTTCATCTCCCCGAGACTTGCTGCTGCCAAGGCTTGTTGGCTCCAATCGAGTTGCCGACACCGCAGTCAGCTGCAGACGTCGAGGGACCCACCGAATCCAGCTCCTGGTCGTCGTCGACACCTTCTGGACCACGTGGCTGAAGAGTCAAGGCACCCGCAACCGACCTGAATCAACCGACGACGGTGGGCATCCATCTTCCTTGCCCCGGGTCACTGCCAAGTGACTTTGAACACTGTCCCCTCTGCTTTCAGGTCATCCTTCTTCAGAATCCAGGCTTGGATTCCACCGGACACTTCTTCAGCTCCCGCAAGCAGCAAGTCTTCTTTGTTCGCCATTGAAAACGACGCCGCGACCCGACCCGACACCAAAGGACACCTATGCACCCGGCTTCCCTGGGTGAGGTAACTCCAGCACTACGGTGCTCCTGTGGGTGTGGGCCCTAGAACTACTTACCCTGTAAGTGACTTGCTTGTAGGTTCTCCCGAAGTATCCTAAAACTCTTTATTTCCAACCGCGACTTGCCCCATTGAAGTTAACGGTGATCCGCGCCTGTGTATCCACACTGCACGCGTCCCCCGTGGGTCCTTTACTTACCTGCCTTGGGTGGTTTCGTGAGGCCCCTGCACTTCTGAAGGCCCTAGGCCTTGTCTCCCTGCAAGTCGTTGTCCCTAAGTCTCTTACTTAGTATATGGTCTGGTACGCCCCTAGGGCCCCAGCCATATTTTGTGCTTAACTTATTGTGAAACGTTGATTTGTGCATATGTTTGTCTTCTAATCTCATAAAGAGATTAGTAGAGAGTTATTTAGAAATAAATACATATATATTTGATATATATACCTGTGTGGTGTCTTTTCATTTGGTGATTCAAGAGATTATATGGTAAAACAAGCTGCTTTACATTCCTCCGAGACTTAGCCTGAAGGCTGCTCTCCACAGCTACCACTAGGATAGCTTTCTTTAAAAGGTTGTCTTAAACCTATCTACCATAAGAGTCGATTTGCCCTGGTGCAAGGTGTCCACTTTAATTAGTGAACAGCATATACCAGGCCAACTTCTCACAGGGTGCATGCACCACCTTACCCAGGCTGCAGTAGCAGACCTGTGGTGTCAGTTTGGATGGCCGTCCAGGGGTGGCACAATACGTGCTGCAGCCCCGGGTAGGCCTCTGAGGTACCTATGCCCTTGGTACATAGTATACCATATACTAGGGACTTATAAGGGCACTCCAGATTCCAATCAGAGATGTGCCTAAGGCACATGGAAACCATTTTACAGAGAAAGCAGATAGACTGGGGCCCTGAATAGCAGGATCCCAGTCCAACTAAGTCATAAACCAGCAAAACACCATAAAAAAAGTGGGGGCAACCATATAGTCAGATTCCACCTTCCTACACCTCCCGGAACACAGATCTTTGTCCGGAAGGTCTCCGTTAGTGGGAAAAAAAACAATTTGAAGGACATTTAACGTCACAGACTCCTCACCAAGAGCTGAAGAACATGGATACATCGGAGCGACATTAGGGCCAACCCTGCACCACCTCAGCACTGAACAATGAACAATAGGAGGGCAACTTGTTCCCATTGACTATCTGAGAAGAAGAATGTGATCGATATTGTAGTCTACGGATACAGCCGCAACACCAGCAGCGCAAAAGATCCTTAAAACAAGATATGTCGCTTTATTTTATGTCTTTATCTTATTGTCGGAGTGGCACTAACAATGTTTTAATTGGTTTGCTTTTCTTTCTTATTGCTTGGCTCAGAAGACTTGTATTCCTTAAAAGGTTGAAGTTGTCCACACTACTGTGCATCCCATATATATTTTTCCCCTTCACCTGCTGACACTTGTAGCAGTAGTAGTGGCAAATTTAATAACGCAACGCATTACAATACCTCCATTGCCTGTGATGGTGCTACTAATGTTACAATTTTTCCCTCTAAGTCATACCGTCTTTGTAGGGATGACCCATTAGCCTGGCAGGACAGTGTGCATGATTCTCTCCAGGATAATATGTGGTAAAGCCAGATGGCAATAGTAGGTAGGCAGGCAGAAGAGTAATGGATACTGTTATATGGCTCATACATTCCCCATGTAGTAGGCAGATAGACTGATTTTTCCTAGGGAAGTACCACCACATACTGAAAATTTCTCCTACACCTGTTCCTCTACAGAATACAGGGGCAAGATCAGATTATTAAGGCCAGCATCTCTGAAGTATTAGTAAATACCACAATATGGGACCACCCCAATAATGCACGAGGTTATCACTGACAATTCCAGAATAGAGGGGGAGGTAACAAAGATGCTCAAGATAAGAGTTCCTGATTGTGAGAAGTTGGCCTGGCATATGCTGTCCACTAATTATAGTGGGCACCTTGCACCAGTCCAAACAACCCCTTATTGGAGATAGGTTAAAGACAACCTTTATTGAAAGCTATCCTAGTGGTAGCTATGGAGAGCAGCCTTCAGGCTAAGTCTTGAAGGAATGTAAAGCAGCTTGTTTTACCAGTCTATAATCTCTTGAGTGACCAAATGAAAGAGGACCACACCAGGTATATATTCAAAATATATGTATTTATTACTAAACACACCCCTCTAGTCTCTTTATGAGGCTAGAGTTCGAAGTACATACGTTACGAGTTAGTTATCTACAGTAATAGCACAAATACACGTTTGAGCCCCAGGGGCGTACCAAACCATATACCAATAAAGTGGTATAAGAACCACGACTGAGCTAGACACAAGGCCTAGAGCCTGTAGAAGTGCTTGGACCACAAGGAACCACCCAAGGCAGTGACACGGGACCCACGGGGACGCGTGCAGTGTATGAACACAGCCGCGAACCACCGTTAACTTCTATGGGGAAAGTCGCGATTAGAATTTAAAAGAAAAGGGACACTTAGAGGAGGACTTGGAGCAAACCCTTTGAGAACTAGGCTGTTCTAGTGTCAATACCCACGGGAGCACTGGAGTACTCGAGTTACCTCACCCAGGGGAGCCGGGTGCATAGGTGTCTTTCGGGGTCGGGTTTCGTCAGTCGCTTTCAATGGCGATCTGCTGCAAAGTGCTGCTGGCGGCCAAGTCGAAAGTGTTCGGGTGGATCCAAAGGTGGATCGAAGATCTGAAGAACCTGAAAGCAGAGGGGACAGAGTCTGGGTCACTAGCCAGTGACCAGGAAGGCGATGAGCAGATGCCCACCGATGTCGAGTGCTTCAGGTAGGTTGACGGTCGTCTTGACTCTTCAGCCACGAGGTCCAGGAGGCGTCGACGACAACCAGGAGCTGGATTCGAGCTGTCCCACGACGTCTGTCGATTGCAGGGGTGTCGGCGACCGGATTGGACCCAACAAGCCTTGGCAACGGCAAGTCTCGTGGAAATAGACGAAGGACGATGTTGCAGACCAGCAAGGTCTGGGAGACTCACCCAGCGAGGATAAGTCAGGGCACACCTGGAGCAACCAGGGAGCCCAAGCAGAAAAAGATTGGCCTTCGTGAGGGCCTACTAGCCAACGGACTAGCGACCGCAAAAGAGCCTCGAGACGGTGCACGTGGAGCTGGCTCACAGGACACTCGTGGAGTGGAGGCCAGTGATCTTCGGTGCAGGTGGTGCTGGAGGCTGGGGCGACTCGGAGCTCAAAGCACGACTTCGTGGGAGACCCAGAAGAGGATGCACTTGCAAATGCGTTTGGTGTCCAGGGGTCATGGTTCCACGTTACCCACGACAGCTACGGGCCTCAGCTTTGCTGGGGACTCAGGGCAGCCTCGGGGAAGTCTGGAAATCCACCTCTGGTGATGCAAAGACTTCGGCGTCCGACGGGAGCTTCAGCGATGCAGACCGGACAATTGCTTCTTTGGTGCCTGCCAAGCAGGGGAGTCACTCCTTTACCCCAAGGGAGATTCTTCAGTCCTCTAATCTTAAAGTAGAGCGTCGAAGGTCCAGGATTCTGTGTCAGAGTTTTGTCCAGGTAAATCTTAAAGTCCTAAGGACTGGGTTCCCCTACTTATACTAAGGTAGGGGGTTGGACATTCTCTGTGGCCCCACCTATGGGAGGGCCAGGGCAGAGGGGTGGTTACACCCCTTTCCCTTTGTCCAGTTTCGCGCCAGAGCAGGGGCTGGAAGCCCCTGAGCCGGTTTGAACTGGGGTATGCACAGGGACACCAAATGTGCCCCCAGTGCAGGACTTCAAAGCACCAGAGAGTGCTCCCGCCCAGCCCCAATACACACTATCCTGTCTGTGGAGGTGGTCACACCTCCCTGGGACAGGAAACCTATTGTCCAGGCCTCCCCTGCCGGAGTTTCGGTCAGCAGCAGGAGGCCAGACTCGTGTCTGTGGCAGCGGCATCCATTTTGTGATGCCAGGGCTCTGGAAAGTCAGTACTGGGCATACCGGTGTGTACATGTCTTTCCCTCTAGAAGGGTGGAATGCTACCCCCGCCGCAAGAACTGGTGGGGGGGTAGTATTCCAAGATGTTTGACACCAAACACGACATGTTTCCGTGCAGCCATCCCAAAGTTAGCATTTAACGCGAGGTTATAATGCGCTTAAGAGTATATGGTCAGGCTGCACTACAAACAGCATCAGAGAAGGGTCTCCGAACGCTGCAGAGGGGCCCTGCTCATGCAGGGGCACCCTCTCACATAGGAACCACGCACTCTGCCTTCAGGATTGATAAGGCCTGCCATAGGAGTGACTTATAGGTTTATATGTGTGTATGTATATAGTGATATAGGTAGCCTATATCACAGTAAGGGGTGCATGCACCACCTTACCCAGGCTGCAGTAGCAGACCTGTGGTGTCAGTTTGGATGGCCTTCCAGGGGTGGCACAATACATGCTGCAGCCCCTGGTAGGCCTCTGAGGTACCTATGCCCTGGGTACATAGTATACCATATACTAGGGACTTATAAGGGCACTCCAGATTCCAATCAGAGATGTGCCTAAGGCACATGGAAACCATTTTAGAGAGGAAGCAGCTAGGCTGGGGTTCTGATTAGCAGGGCCCCAGCCAGACTAAGGTCGAAAAACAGTGAAGCATCAGCAAAAAGTGGGGGTACCCATGTGAAGCAGATCCTACTCTCCTACACTGATATCGACCTTAGTGCAGCTTTTGGTAGGAAGAATGAGTTTATGATAACAAGATCACCATCAGACTGTAATGGCTCTTTACCGCACACCTTACGTTGCCCATGCCAAAACAGAACTGCTGTACATCTATTTGCACAAATGTAGATGGGATAGACTGGAAGGTACTGTGAGAAGTTGGCCTGGTATATGCTGTTCACTAATTAAAATGGACACCTTGCACCAGTACAAATCGACTCTTATGGTAGGTAGGTTTAAGACAACCTTTATAGAAAGCTATCCTAGTGGTAGCTGTGGAGAGCAGCCTTCAGGCTAAGTCTTGGAGGAATGTGAAGCAGCTTGTTTTACCACACAATCTCTTGAATCACCAAATGAAAAGACACCACACAGGTATATATATCAAATATATATGTATTTATTAATAAACAACTCTCTACTAATCTCTTTATGAGATTAGAAGTCAGGAACATATGTACAAATCAAATGTTATCAAAATAAGTTAGCACAATCAAATATCACAATCTTAGTTTGACTAGACCTAGGTCTAGAGCAGTTAGAATCGAGGGACCCCCAAGAACCACCCCAGGTAGTTGTAGGAGACCCACAGGGAACGGACGCGGTGTCCTGGCACCGGTGCGAGTCCTGTATGAGTCTATGCCAACAGACGCGTTTGAGATTTCAATGTTAAAGGTCCCTTGCGTGTTCGAGGCGAACACACCGATCGGACTCTGTGCGAGTCGAAGGACGCGGTTACAGATAGAGTTGCAAGGGAGTTGGACGTGATGTGTTTTAACACAGACGCGAACCCTGTACGAGTCAGCGCGATAGTCGCACTTAGAAAGTAAGAGTTTTAGGGCACTTCTAGGGTAGCTACAAGCAAGGCACTTACAGGGGAAGTAGTTCTAGGGCCCACACACACAGGAGCACCGTAGTGCTGACGTTACCTCACCCAGGGGAGCCGGGTGCATAGGTGTTCTTTGGTGTCGGGTCGCGGCGTCGTTTTCAATGGGAGCCAGTGAAGATTTGCTGCTTGCGGCGACAGGAGAAGTGTCCGGAGGAATCCAAGCCTGGATTCAGAAGTTGGAAGACCTGAAAGCAGAGGGGACAGTGTTCAAGGGCACTTGGCAGTGACCCGGGGCAAGGAAGATGGATGTCCACCGTCGTTGACAGGATTCAGGTCGTTCACGGGTGTCTTGACTCTTCAACCACGAGGTCCAGGAGGCGTCGAGGACGGCCAGGAGCTGGATTCAGCGTGTCCCACGAAGTCTGTAGCTGACTGCGGTGTCTGCGACCCGATTGGAGACAACAAGCCTTGGTAGCTGCAAGTCTCGTGGAGGAGGACAAAAAGTCAATGGTGCAGACCAGCAAGGTCTGTGGAACTTACCCAGCGAGGGTAGGTCAGGGCAGGCCTGGAGCAACCAGGGGAGATCTTTGGTTTGGTTTGGAAAGTCTTCTGGGGACCCACAAGCTGGCTGGCAAGGGATCGCAAAGACGCCTCAGGCAGAGTCACTCAGCAGGGGCCCACGGTCACTCGGGACGGTGTAGGCCGCTGGTTTTGGGAGGGATCTCTGCTAGAGGTTGGGACCACACGTGGTCCAAGGCACAAGTTCGTAGAACGTCGTGAAGGGGTTGCACTCGACAATAGTGCACGGTACCCGGGGTCTGAGGTTCCTCGTCGCTCGTGGGGTCCACTTGCCTCAGCTTCGCTGGGGACTCACGATGGCCTTGGAGAAGTCAGGAAATCCTCTTCCTGGGCTGCAGGGACTTCGGGCTCCGGCGGGAGCGGCGTAGTTTGCGACTGTTGTTGTCGTTTTTGGTGCCTGCCAAGCAGGGGAGTCACTCCTTGACTCCAAGGGAGATTCTTCAGTCTTCCAAAGGTAGTGGAACGTCGAAGGTCCGGGATTCTTCTTGTAGAGCGTCGTCCAGGGGTATCTGGGTTGCAATGCACAGGTTCCCCCTCTTATACTAAAAGGAAGGGAGGGACTAGCTCTATGACCCCACCTATGGGAGGGTCAGGGGAGTGGGTGGCTACACCCACTTCCCTTTGTCCAGTTTCGCGCCAGAGCAGGGGCAGGTAGCCCCTGAGCCGGTTTGAACTGGCATATGCACAGAGGAGCCTTTTGCTCACCAAGTGCAGGACTTGAAAGCACTCTAGGAGTGCACCCACCCAGCCCCAATACACTAAACCCTGTCTGGGAGGTGGTCACACCCCCTTGGGACAGGATATCTATTGTTGGGCTTCCTCCACTGCGAGTGTTGGTCATCAGCAGGAGGGCAGCCCAGTGTCTGTGACTGGTGGCATCCATGTTGTGATGCCAGGGCTCTTTAGGATTCTACCGCGTTTCCACAGTAGGTACATGTCTATCCCTCTAGAAGGGTGGGATCATACTCCCACACCAGTTACTTGTGTGGGGGTATGATTCCAAAGTGTTTGACACCAAACACGACATGTTTTGATGCAGCCATTCCAGAGTTGGCATTTACCGCGAGGATATAATGCACTTAAGAGTATATGGTTTGGCTGCATTCACAAACAGCCCCAGAGAATGGACTCTGAGGGCTGCAGAGGGGCCCTGCTCAGGCAGGGGCACCCCCTCACATAGAAACTAGGCACCCTGCCCTCAGGATTGATAGGGCCTGCCTTAGGGGTGACTGATAAGTCTCAATGTGTGTGCAGGAGAGATATAGGGGACCTATATCTCATTGAGGAGTGCTAGCACTTCCTCACCCAGGCTGCAGTAGCAGGCCTGTGGTGTCAGATTTAGTCTGCTTCCCAGGGGTGGCATAATACATGCTTCAGCCCCTGGTAGGCCTGTGAAGTACCTATGCCCTTGGTACCTAAGGTACCATATACTAGGGACTCATAAGGTACCACAGTATCCAATCACTAGTGCACCTAGAGTGCACTCCAAATCGTTTAGAGAGAACAGAGAGGCTGGGGCCCTGATTGGCAGGGTCCCAGCCAGACTATAGCCAGAAACCAGTGTAAACATCAGAAAAAAAGTGGGGGCAACATAAGAGGCAGATCTTACTCTCCTACAGGTACACTTGGGGTGGGGAGAAAATGTCCAAACTCATAAAAAAGCTTTCAAACTAAAGTCACCTTTTCTCTGTTTTCTAGGAAATGGCACGGTACCTGTTGGGTGCAACTCTGGATGCAACAGCACCATCTATAATTTGGACATGCAATATGGCACCTCCAGCCTAAGGGATTTCTAGTGGGCTTGCGAAGAACGTCTCTATCTCCAACTGCCTATTCGATGGAGCAGCCTATGCTCACTAGAACAATGCACAAAGTCTCCCTGGTCGTTCCTACAGCCAATATCTCCCACATCTATGCCCATCCAATGACTGTCTCTGTTACCTTGCTCCACCGACATCGGCAGGAAGCTGAGTACTTTGGGTGGACAGCCTTCAAAGACATATACCAGGAGTTCTGCTTATTCAACAAGGTCCAGCTCTTTTTTCAACACCATCATTGTGATGTTCCAGATCAAGGCGAATGCACGCTGGCTTCGAAATACCAAGAGGAGGGAATGCCTTCGGATCAGGAGTTCGTGCTGCACATTGCCAACGATGAAGAAAATGGCTCCATCACCAAGGCCATCGAGGACTTGAACAACATAGAAAAGAAAATGATTGCTGAAGGAGGTTCCACAGCAGACACAGCCACTGATTGGTTGAACTTTGACTGGATGCCTTCGTGGCTGTCTGCCATTCTAAAAATGTTGTTACCGGTTTTCGGTGTGCTGTTGCTCCTCTGTTGTGCCATACAGTTGTTCTGTCATTGTGCTAAAAAACTGGTAGTAAATTAGTAGGTATGAATTATGTAAGAATAGGGAACATTCAGAAAGCCTATACACAAGAAGAAGGATAGAACAATGAATGGGGATAATTTAGCTCTGCTAGAAGTTGAGAGCTCACAACGCCAGGACAACACTTACTACAGCCCACTACCATTACCAAGTGCCAGGTCAATAGCCCCCAATTAACCACTAGTAGTTACCAACTGAGATAGGATTTAAATATAGATCCCCCATCACCTACACCAACACCATATACATCCCTCGTTGACATACATGAAGGAGAGTATATAGAGTTACGGAACTAATGTTCCAATGTGAATTACACCCCTTGGATACCACAACTAGGAGGAGGGCCTGCAAAGTATGCTGTAAGAGTTTTGTTCAAGAATGAACAAGAGGAGGGAATGAAGCAGTGTCTAGTTTTACCACATAGTGCCCCAGGTCCATTCTGTCCACATCTGAAGCATGAGAGTCTCAATTGTCCCTGCCAGCCCATAGACAGGGTTGTGCTAAAATAGTCCACACTGCCTTGAGCGTCTACAGAGGCAGTAGGCCTCCCACCCTCCTGTAACCTCAGATGTATCTCTCCTATGAAGGCCAATAACCTCAGGTCACTGTCTTTCTGATGAGCAAGTCTCTGAGCCCCTCTCCTCTGTGTGTACATCTTTCTGAACATCAAGAAGATGTAGCAATAACAGGATGCATCTGTCATCTAGATGGGCTAAGAGTAGGAGTGTGGGCCAACTGGGACTTTCCGTAGCTTTGGAAACTAAAATAGCGACAGGGCTTAAAATAAACAATAGCCTTATAAGGAGCTTCCACCTTAAAGCTAACGGAGAGGTGACGCAAAGTGTTTTTGATAAAAAAATTCAAACTTTTGTTATGTTCTGCGGTCAAGCACCTGCCAAAATTAGATCTTGCGGTCAACAGTTCCTCATTAAAAGTGTATAAAAGGGCTACTTACCGGCAATTCGTTGAACACTTCACACAATGGTTTTTCACGGTGAAATGCTCCCGGTTAACCGTTTTATTTAGTATTTTGAATGAGGTTATAATGCTTCATTGTACTTTGATATTAATTCTCCCGCCCTCTCTCTTTTTCTTTCCATTGCCGTGATTTTAAACTTACTAGATTGCATGTTTTTGATCATGATCTGCATGTGTCTTTGACACTTGTTACTTAATAGATTGCATGGTGTTATTTTCGATTAATGATGTGTCTGACATTTATTGTCTAAGGGGCATATTCACAAGGACTTATCGCCGAGTTATCGCCACCTTAACGCATCAAAAGTGGAGATAGATTTAACGCCCCATTCACAAGCGGGTGCAAACTGCAGACATCGCCAGTATTCTCGCGACAACTGCCGCAAATTTTATCTCCACGGGTGACACCACCAACTAACCCTAAAGAGATGCTGAGTAGGCGTTCCCGTGCAAAAAAACACGAAAACACCACTACACCACTTTCACAACGAACTGCCAGATCTGCGATGCGAACCAAAACCACGCGATAAGCCGCGGTAGCAGCAGGTATTTAACACCTGCCTCTTGCTGGTGTTAAGCAGGACAACTACCTGCAGTAGGCAACGGAGCCCCGCACACAGCACACCCGAAGAACAACCAACGCCATGGAGCTACTCATCATGCAGCTTGGAGCCCCAACAGGGCCACAACACCCACCACCACCACCCCCAGGACCCGGACCGGCACCCCCTGGACTACCACAGAGGCAGCGCAGAGTAAGACAGCGGACCTACTGAAAACGCACCAGTCTCACAGACCTAACGCCCGAGGAAGTCATTGCCCACTACAGGCTCAAAAGGACAACCATCCTCCGCATCATGACCCACATCGGCCACAGGCTGACGGTCCCAACGCAGCGGACAACCAACATCCCTTCGCAGACAAAGCTGCTGGCTGTGCTGCACACGTTGGCCTCTGGTACCTTCCAACCAACAACGGCCAGAGTCGGAGGAGTATCACAGCCAGCCCTATCAAAGTTCCTCACACCTGTCCTGGATGCTATCATCAGCTTCATACCCCAGTACCTTCACTTCCCCCACACTGCGCAGGAACAGCTGGAGACCAAGCAAGGCTTCTACGCCATTGCTAGATTCCCACACGTGTTGGGGGCCATTGACTGCACACATGTCCCACTTGTGCCCCCTGCGGACACTGCATACATCTACCGCAACAGAAAGCACACGCATTCCATCAATGTGCAGGCAATAGTGGACCATCGGGGAATGTTTACCAATGTCGACGCAAACTACCCAGGCAGTGTGCACGATTCCTACATCTTCCGACAGTCCATCAACCAGCGCTTCCAGGATGGCGTCTATGGAAATGGACTGCTCGTTGGTAAGTACCAAATCAACACACCACACACCTCAAAGCCACCATCACACAACGCACAATTGTGGGAATGCACACATGACCAAACCACATACAACATGTCAATCAACATGCCCACCTACCAGACACGACAACACAACTCCATTGGGATCCTGGGCTTCCCATGTACACAAGCCAGCTATATCATGGCACCACAGCCACACAACAGCTGAACGTTTGGAGAGGCGGAAAGCAGGCATGTGCGAAGGATGCAAGTGACCCATGAATGGGAATGTACACAACGACAAGTGTGGCGTGAATGTGCTGGACAGACCTGGGTATGCAAACCACAGATATGCCCATGCAGACATTAACTGCTGGTGTCTGGAGAGTAGTGAACAGTGGACGCAACCATTTCACCCCAGGCTGTGGGTTAGATCGCGGAAATGTCGCTCGCTGCGTCCCCCCCTGTGTGCGTGAGCATAGTGGGTTGGCCCAGCTTACGCCAGGCCTGCGCAGGGGTGTGGATGAAAACACCGTTGTGCTGAGCATGGTGCTCTCCCGGAATGGCCAACTTCACTGCCAGGGCGGCGCCTCTCAGCCCGCCAAGAGGCCGACGCCGTGAGCAGCGGGGCCTGCGAGCCTGTGCGCCTGCTGCACCCCAGGCTGCTGATACCCAGACCTTGCCCGACCTTGCCCGCCCCAGCGCTCCAAGGTCGCACTGCTCACCTGTCGTGTGTCAAAGAGGGCCCACCACGTGCCAGTGCTAGCTCCAAGACCCATGCCCGTGACGTTGGCAGCCTCCTCAGACCATCGCTGTCCTCCGTGACACAGGCCCCCAGGAGTCCTTATTCGTTGACATACCCCACCGCCTCAGCCAGCCTACACTGCAGTCCAGTATGTCCCACATCTAGAACTGAGTCTTCATTAATCAATGGCAGAGTTCATGCCAGTGAACGCAGGGAGAGGAGCGAGAGAAAGATGCATTTCAGTCCGGTGGAAACACGGATCACCATTACGGAGGAGGTCAACCACTAGCAAGGACTGACCTGGTGCCACTAACCCTGTGCGCCGTGAGTCACCGTCAGCCTCCGGCAGAACATTGTTGGTGTCTGAGCCTGTGGCCTGGGGGTTGTCATCAGCAACTGGCAGGTACGGACTTGGTGTTTGGCATGAGTCTGTGGCATTCATATACGCCATGTTGCCGGACACAGCTGGTATGTGCCCTCTGCCTCATGCCCTGGGGGTACACCTCCCACTCTCCCCCGAGACACTCCGCGAAAACCACCTTTGATACATACGAGATCCTGCTCTGCCCTCATGACCCTACCCCAGTCTCCTGCAAGTCAGCGTCCCGTGGCGGTAGGCCCGTGTCGGCCGCTGTGCATCCGGGGCCACTAACTCTGTGCAACTCAAGTCATGTTCCCTTGCTGTTCGAACATTGCATTCCTGAGTGCCTGATGACTGTTGAAGTTGTTGCCAGCACCAGCTACTCCCTGAGGGCTGGCTTACACTCACCCCACACACAGCCAGCACGGGCGTCACTGCACTAGTGGGCCTGCCAACACATCATGCCGAACCAAGTATTGACTCTTTTCTCTCTGCACTGTCACAGGTGATCAAGGATATGCATTCTGCCCTTGGATGATGACACCCCTCCGAGACCCGAACACACCCGCCCAGAGGCAGTACAATGCGGCCCACATACGCACCAGGGGTATCGTGGAATGCACATTTGGCGTGTTGAAGTCACGTTTCAGGTGCCTGGACGTCACAGGTGGAAGGCTCCTGTACAGCCCAGACATCGTGTGCAAGATGATCGTTGCATGTTGTGTGTTGCACAACATCTGTGTACGCACCAATGCCCCATGGATCCAAGTTCCAGAAGTACCGGACGATGATGAGGACGATGGGGAGGTGGCCCACATTCCACTGCAGCTGCGGCAAGAATAGCCCGTAAGAACACCCTCATTGCCAATTTCTTCTCATGAGCACGTCACATTGTGGCCGTCCCCGGCAATCATCGGACAGTACAAAATGTCCACAAGCACAGCATGTGTGAATAATAAATATTTGCAGATTACAATCAATCAATCAATCAGGGAATTGTAAGCGCGCTACTCACCCGTGAGGGTCTCAAGGCGCTGAGGGGGGGGTCCGCAGATCTGTTTAGCCGAAGAGCCAGGTCTTGAGGGTCTTCCTGAAGGTGTTCAGGGAGGGGGCGCGTCTGATGTCTGCCGGTAGCTCGTTCCAGGTCTTGGCTGCTATGTGAGAGAAGAAGCTCTGGCTCTGTGGATGCGCGGGGTTTCGGCCAGTGCGAGGTTGGAAGATCGGAGGTTTCTTTTGGGTACGTGGAAGTTGATTCTGTCGTTGAGGTATTTGGGTCCGTTGTTGTGTAGGCTTTTGTAGGCGTGAGTGAGGATTTTGAAAGTGACTCTTTTCTCCACGGGGAGCCAGTGGAGACTTCGTAGGTGTTGGCCGATGTGTTTGTTTCGGGGGATGCCGAGGACGAGTCTGGCGGCGGTGTTCTGTACTGTCTGGAGTTTGCGGAGTAGGGACTTGTTGATGCCGGCGTAGAGTGCGTTTCCATAGTCCAGTCTGCTGGTGATGAGTGCGTGGGTGACTGTCTTCCTTGACTCAGGGGGGATCCACTTGAAGGTCTTGCGGAGGATGCAGAGGGTGTTGAAGCAGCTGGAGGTGACGGCGTTGACCTGTCGGTTCATGGAGAGTGATGAGTCGAGTACGATGCCGAGGTTCTTGGCGTGGTCTGAGGGGGTAGGTGGGCTTCCGAGGGAGGTCGGCCACCAGGTGCTGTCCCATGCAGAAGGGGTGGTACCGAGGACGAGGACTTCTGTCTTCTCGGTGTTGAGCTTCAGGCAGCTGTTGGTCATCCAGACTGCGACGTCTTGCATTCCTTTCTGGAAGTTTAGTTTGGCAGTGGTGGGGTCTTTGGTGAGGGAGAGGATGAGCTGGGTGTCGTTGGCGTAGGATACGATGTTGAGGCCGTGTTGTCGGACGATGGCTGCGAGGGGGGCCATGTAAATGTTGAAGAGGGTGGGGCTCAGTGATGAACCCTGTGGGACTCCGCAGGTGATTTTCGTGGGGTCGGAGAGGAAGGGTGGGAGTCTGATCCTTTGGCTTCTTCCGGTGAGGAATGATCGGATCCAGTCCAGGGCTGTTCCTTGTATGCCTGCGTCGTGTAGTCTGACGACTAGTGTGCGATGGGAGACGGTGTCGAAGGCCGCTGATAGGTCGAGTAGGATGAGGGCTGCGGAGTGGCCTTGGTCCAGGAGGGTGCGGATGTCGTCTGTGGCGGCGAGTAGGGCGGTCTCTGTGCTGTGGTTGCTTCGGAATCCGGATTGGGACGGGTCGAGGACGGCGTTTTCTTCAATGAATCATGTCAGTTTCCTGTTGACTGTTTTCTCTGCAACTTTGGCTGCGAAGGGGAGGAGCGAGATGGGCCGATAGTTCTTGAGGTCTGTGGGGTCAGCTGTGGGCTTCTTGAGCAGGGGTCTGACTTCTGCGCGCTTCCAGTCGTCTGGGAAGGTGCCTGTTTTGAAGGTGGTGTTGATGGTGCGTTGTAGTTCGGGTGCGATGGCGGCCACGGCTCTGTGGTAGATGTGAGGTGGGCAGGGGTCAGTGGGGGCCCCCGAGTGGATGCTTTTCATGGTCGAGGCGGTGTCTTCGGCCGTGATCGGTGTCCAGTTGGAGATGGTGGGCTGGCTGGTGTTTCTGGGGGGCGGGGGGCCGTCTGTGGCGCCTGGTGGATGGTCGATGAAGTTGTCGTAGAGGTTTTTGACCTTGAGGTGGAAATAGGTTCCAAGCTTGTCGCAGAGGTCTTGGGATGGGGTGATGTCTGTGGCTTCGCTGCGTGGGTTGGTGAATTCTTGAATGACACTGAAAAGTTCCTTGGAGTTGGTGGAGTTGGCCAGGATTTTGTTGTGGATGAAGTTCCTTTTGGTGGCTCTGATCTGGTTGTGGTAGTCCGTCATGGCGTCCTTGTAGGTGGTGTGGTTTTCGGTTGTCTTGGTGTTTCTCCAGTTCTTCTCCAGGCGTCTGCAGGTGCGTCTGGCTTCTTGGAGTGCGGTTGTGAACCAGGCGGCTTTCCTGGGGCGTTGTCTGTCGGGGTTGCGTAGCGGGGCGAGCTCATCTGCGCAGTTGGAGATCCAGGTGTGGAGTTCTCTGGCTGCGTCGTTTGCGCTGTTTGCGTTGGGTGCCCAGGTGTGGTTGTCTCGGTTGAGGGTGGAGTTAAGTTGCTCGTCGGTAACCTTGCTCCAGTTCCTTCGTGGTGGGTGTGGGGCTGGTTTGGGTGCCTTGGGTTTGTTGATGGCGAAGTGTACGCAGTGGTGGTCGGTCCATGGCGGCTGCGTTGTGTGGCTGAAATGGACGCTGTTTCCTGCCGCGAAGATGGGGTCGAGGGAGTGTCCTGCTCTGTGGGTCGGTGTGTTGACGAGTTGTTTAAGTCCGATGCTGGCGAGGTTGTCACGAAGGATAGTGGAGTTGGGGTCGCTGGGGTTGTCGAGGTGGAATTTCAGGTCTCCAATGAGTATGTAGTTTGTTGAGGTGATCGCGTGGTGTGCGATGAAGTCGGTGATGGTGGAGGCGAAGGGTGTTCGGGGGCCAGGGGGTCTGTAGACGAGGGTTCCTCGGAGTGTGGCTTTGGGGGTGGTCTGGATCTTGAAGTGCAGGTGTTCGGTGGAGGGGAAGGTTTCGCTGGAGGTGGTGAGGCGGAAGGTGCTCTTGTGGGCGATGGCGAGGCCCCCTCCTGGGTGGTTGGGGCGGTCTTTCCTCTGGATCTTGTATCCGTCTGGGATGGCGCTGCTGATGTCGGGGGCGGAGGATGCGTTGGTCCAGGTCTCTGTGAAGAAGGCGATGTCGGGCGAAAGAGAGTCGAGTAGGTTCCAGATTTCCATGGCGTGTTTGTGTATGGAGCGTACGTTGAGGAGGATGCATTTTAGGGTGTCGCCGGTGCTGGCGTCGGCGGTGTTGGAGGCCGGGGTGCCGGTGAGGGTCTGGCGGCAGTGGAGGCAGGAGAACTGGCCGTGGGTCGTGTTCGGCGAGGCCTGTTGGCATTCTCTAAGTCTTCCAGGGTTGAGTACGAGGCGGGTGGTGGTGTCGTAGCGATGGGTAGTGGGAGGGCCAGGGTTCCTGGCGCTGGCCGCGGTCGGGTCGCGGACGGGCGCAGACGGGCATGCCTTTGGCGCGCCTCCGGCGCGCTGGCAGCGCGCCCGCTGCGCGCGTCCGCTGCGCAAGCACCATTAAGTAGGGGAGGTGGGAGGGAGGAGAGGCTGGGAGGCGGGAGCAGGGGAATTCCGGGGGAATTCCGGGGGGAAATTCCGGAGCGGAAATTCCGGGGGGGAATTCCGGGGGGGAATTCCGGGGGGGAGGGGCCGCAGGGGCAGCAGCGGCGAAAGGCAAAAGGAACAGGCAAGCACGAGAAAATAAAAACAGTGGTGGAATTAGAGCAAGACACAGATGGGCACAATAACAGTGGCACAACAGGGAAAAAATGAAGAAAAAAAGCGTCTGAGAATGGTTACGGTGGTTGGAGGCAGTCTGGTCCCAGTTGGAGCGGGCAGCAGGCGCAGGAGCGGGCAGCAGCCTCGAACCTCCCAAGGAGGAGGTCGGGGTCTGGAGGCAAGAGACGGCACAGCCGAGCAGTGGGGAGAGAGTGGACCTAGACCGGGTTGTACTTGTACATTGTCATGTCACAGTTTCCTGCTGTGCCAGATGTGATTGGCCATGTTGTGCACATATGCGGCACCAGTTGTGTCCTTTGTTCTGTTGTGATGGTGTTGCTGTTTGTACCAGGATGTTGTCAATGTCGAGGTGCACCTATTCTTATGTGCGTATGCTGCACGGTGGGTGAGTCGCTCCTGCGGCTCTGATTTGGCTGCCACTTATCCCTTTCATGCGGTGTGCCTTTCAGTTCTGTGCTTCCACAGTGCTGAGATGTTGCAGACTTGGGTAACTTGTGCTCTTTGTCGAGTTGTGACTCTTGGGCATGGTTTGTCCGCAGATGTGTCGTTGACGTCAGGGGTTGTTTGTGCAGGTGGTTGTGTCCGACTGTGACCTGCTCCTTTCTGGTTGTGGTCCGCACTCAGCCACCTCAGTTTCATGCCGTGTACATTGTCATGATTATTGGACTGCAGCCATGCTACTCGTCATGTGGTGTCTCTTGCATTGTCAGTGTGGCTGACGTATATGCATGTTTGCTGTGTTTCTCACGTGTGCATGTGTTGGTTGTGTGATTGGTGATGTGTTGGGTGGGTGCCCCTTTGGGCACATGGTGTACGTGGGACTACTTGGTGTTTGTGTGTGTGCTGAAGTGTTCCCGTGGGATCAGGGACATGATTCTGAGTCATTGTGGGTGTGCAGTGTGCTCTGCTTAATTGTGCATGTGTGCCATTGTGCCCATCTCCCCCGTCACCCCACTCCCTGGTCGGTACGCACCCTGTTGATGTAGTGACGGGTCATGTTGGGCAGTGTCCGGATCCTCAACTCCTGTCACCGTCTCCCGACTGGTGACTGTGGCCACCATCTTCTCCATGTCATTCAGCTCCTGGTGTTCTGCTGGCCCCCTCCTCCGACGTGCGTTGCTGCTTTCGTGTTGGCAGCGAGTTTCTGCTTGGTTTTGCCATTTACATCAATCCAGCGCCTCTTGTCCTCTTCCATTGTCCTCCTCAGCGCTGCGACGGCATTCACATGGTCCGAGATGGTGTGCCATCTTTGCCTCTTTGTTGCCAATGACACGTTGGAGGTGATGTACAGTTGGTGGTGTTCTATCTCATCCGTGACGATAATCGTGTTTTCCTGCAGACTGTACCCAGTCTTCCTCTTCCTCTTCTCATTGCCCTTCCATGAGCCCTGGATTCCTGGGTGTTCCTCCGTGGAGATTGTGGGGTTCATGTTGTCCTCTGCAGTTGGTCAGGGTGCATCCGTGGTACTCCGCAGTTCATTTCCTTTTTAGTGGCATTTTCCGTATGCTGTTCTTGGGCTTTTTCCCGCATTACGCGTGGGTATTGCTGGCCTCTCGCTGGTTATCACTGTTTTCTTATCGCGTTTGGGCCCATCGCGTCTTTTTATGCATTGGGGTTTGTGTTTTTATCGCCGTCGCGGTGGTTGTATCGCGGACATTGGCCGCGGTTTCGGGAGGCTATCACATGGTACCGCCGTGTTGTGAATTCCACGTTAACACAGGGTTATTTTCCCGCGATAGACTGCCATGTGTGAAGTTGCGTTAACATTTTTGGAGATGTTTAGCGCACGTTCTTGTGAATATACCCCTAAATTGTTTGAATGAATAGTCTCACTCCTGACTCAATGCCTGCATTTTCAGAGGTGCGTCTTGGTATTTCAGATAGCACAATTCTGTGCTAAATTATGTGGTAAAAACCACACTCCAACAGCAGTGATTTTATTTTTGTGGTGTAGGCATTTCTCACTTTAATTCGAAAAATATAACTGAATGCACCATACCGTGGGGCTTCCACCAACAGTGTCCGACAGCCCTCCTCTCAGCCTCTCCTGGTCCCCTGTCATGGGAATGTGGGACTGTCCCTCACTGTGCAATGTAAATAAATAAAAAAGGTAAACTCTTCAAACTAATGGTTAAGAATGTTTTGAGGGGGGAATCACTTCCCTGACCCAATGCACGCAGAGGTTTCTCTAAGGCCAGTACAAGAATATATATGCCAGTACCAGAAAATGAGGTTGTGTGTGAGAGCAGGGACATTTTAAGGATTTCGGGGGCCCTGGGGCAAGCGTATTTTCGGAGCCCCTGTTCAGAATAGCTTTGAATTTATGATTTAATTTCAGCTTTTATGTGCCCTCTTTGGCCAGGTCACTGACAGTACACAAGCACATTGGTCCAAATTCTAAATGTAAAATTTAGGGATAGTGTGTGTGTTTTTAATATTATAATTCAACTGCAGCGAACGCATATTAATTACAACTAATATCTGTGACCACTCCCATTTCTCATATGTGAGGTCCTGTTTTGATCTAAAATATTTTTTTAAAGGATGTTGCATGGTGTTGAAAAACAGAAGCATTTCTCTGCAAAATGTCTGTAATAGACTCCACTACATCACCCACATTAAAATAAATTAAAAGAAAAAGATATTTAAAATAATCTGTTTAAGAATTATTTAAGGTCATTAGGGCAAGTGTCTCAGCTTAAAAGGGCTAACTCTATCGGGGGCCCCAGCACAGGGCTCAATTTGTCCATGCCTTAAAACATCTCTGTGTGAGAGATGACGGTGCAGTGGAGGAGATGAAAGCAGTACATGTGAAGAGGCAGCGATGAAAGGGAAGGAGCTAATGTATGAGATATGCCAGTGGGTGTATTCTACAAAGAGAGAAGTCTTAAATGACTAACACAGATAGATTGCATAGGAAAGTGATGTAAAGGGAAGAACAGTCGTGATATGGGCCCCCATCCATCGACCTTTGTGATGTTTACCTCACATTATCATATTTTCATAATTTTTCAGAATCTCACAATGTTTATGAATTTGTCACCATTTATACATGGGCCAGACCACCTGTAACCAGCAATTCTCCTTTTAGATACAGCCCCCGCCATCACACATCTTTTTAATCCCATTTAAAGCACTGGTTATGCCACCCCCTCCTTTGTACCTCAGTCTGCACAAGAGTAATTGGAGTAAAGCACTGAAAGAGTCATTGAAGGGTAGTAGGTGGACATTGTGTCACACTTATGCAGGTGCTGAAAAATGCATTAAAATAACTGTATTGCATTTTGCATAAGGTGCTGAAGTGCATTGGCAGACAGGTAGCACGTCACACTGTAAGAAGTGATGCTTGGTTGCAAGAGTGTTGAATTGTAATGTGGTGTGTGTGTGTGTGTGGAGTTGTTTTGGTGTTTTGCGTGATTAGCAACATAGGGGCAGATTTACAAGCCCCTTGCACCACTTTTGCGTCACTTTTCCCATGTTAAAAATGACGCAAAAGTGACGCAAGGGACTTGTAAATCTGCCCCATAGTGCTTAGACACAGTGCCTAAGTGTGCAGTGGACTGAACAAGTGAGGCATGGAACACAAAACAATGCACCTCTTCACAAACCACAGCTCTTGCCCTACACCAAAGATAAGCATGAAAGTACTGGAATATTCTATGAGTGCCCTTTCAAAGTATCCATTCAGGGCTTCTTGCGTTTTTACCAATTTTATCAGAAATTGGGCTGTAAAATCCACTATTTTACCCGATTCTACCAACGTTTTCTCAGGGAAGGGTTTAGAAAGTCGGACTGCTGGATGTACTTTGTGCGTTGCACTTGGGATCAGCGTGTGCACCCATGGTTCAGGTAGGTAGAGCCAGCAGGGGGAGTGGGCAAAGCCATTTGGGGAAGTCGGTATTCCTGGGTGAAAGTGGGTGGCAGACTCCTAAAAAAGGTTTTGTGCACCTGTAGAAATAATCTTCAACCTGTATATTATCTTCATAAATGTCACACTTTTTAATGTGTCTTATTTACTTTGGATTTTGGCATCCCATAGAAAATGAAGGTCACTAGGTCTGATTTCATTTAGATTTCCAAACTTTCTTTGGTTTTCAGTAGGGTAGCACTTTGGCTGTTCCAAATAGGGACAGGCATACTTATCTTTTGTTTAGGAAGTTTCCTTGTATGGTATCTACTGGGTTCAATAGGGTTTTGTAAAAGAGATACATATTATAATTATGATGCGAGTATAGGTCCTCAATGCTTGGCCTTCAAATAAGACAAACAGTAATTCTGGGTATTACAGAATGAACCTAGTGTGCTGGATGGCAGTATTTATAACAAGTGCATAACCGGTGAGGATTGTGATACCTTTGCTTATGGTCTTTGGGCAGTCAGTGGTTGCTAGGCAGCATCCAAAGAGGGTACTCCCATTTACCATCTGTGTTACAAGTTCTCAGGTACTAATAAACTCCGACTGGATTAGTAAGTACCTTCATCTGAATGGAAGGAGAGTAGTCAAGGCTTACCTAATGCTTTGGTAAAGGGGTCAGAGCTCAGCAAAAGTATAACAAAAGTAGCAGCACACAGCACACTGAGTGCCCTTCCTCTTCCCGGAAATCTCCGCATTTGGCCCAAACCTTTTCAAATTTTAGAGTGCAACTTCTTGCCTTTTAAACAGGGCACCAGCCCTTGTTATGGGAACCTTTGTTCAGGTTCTGTGGCATTACCACTCTCCAGGAGTGCAATATGACCCATCGAGCCACCATCAGGGCCAGATTGCAGTAGTGTAGATCGTAACCTGGGCACTGTACCATCTTCCTACATCCTCAGTGTTGCCTGTGGTGGTATGCAGTCAATCTGTTCCGAGGAGACGTATTGTGCTACCTGTTTCCAAAATGCTGAAGATGGGCAGAGCCCCACAGTGCGTGCAATAATGTCCCTACTTTTCCGCAGCCTGTCAGTCATGTATCATTTCGTCTCCACGCATTTTATAAAAACGGGTTGTTGTATGATTGGTACGATGCAGGATTTTAAATTGTAACCAGCAAAACCCTGCTGTGATGTCTACCTCTCTACACTGTCTCTGTCTAGTCATCATTCTTTAGAGTATCTATAAATTTGCTTCCAGCGGGCTATCAAAGCCTCAAGTGGGCATTGGCAATTAGTAATAAGTGCTCTAAAAATTTGCAAAATGGCATATTTATGCAACGGGGCTGCCAGCACCCTGTTTTCCAGCAGGCCAGATGGGTCTCACCCTCTACTTCCATAAGTAACGCAGAGTATCAATTCAGAACCTGTCACACCTAGCGATAGTGTACGAATTGCCCATCTGCCAATTTGTAGCGAATCTGGAGTGCAGCAAAGGGTATCAATATTCTCTCTTCCCAGATATCTCCAAACTTGGATCTTTCGAAAAGGTCTCATTGTCTGCAGAATCGTATCCTTTTCAAATAGGCTACTCCCATTTCAGAGTTTTTAGCGTTAGTTTATGTGACCATCTCATTTTCTGGCCCTCTTGCAGATTTTTAGAACTATCGGCGTCTGTGACCACAGGTGTGGCTATTGGTCTCTGCAGTAAGGTCTGCTAGAACTTCTGTCGACTATTGTACGCCTAGCAATTTCAGGGCCCATTCTGTTTGGGAGGCTAATGCCCAGTTTTTAATCAGTAACAGTTGCGTCGCCCAGTAGAAGATTTGTAGATTAGCTTGAGAAATTCATCCTTGATATGATACTCTTGTCAGTGTTTGTAGTGCAATCCGGTGTGTTCCCCCATCCCACAGTGATCTCGCTCTACCTTTCTCCACCTTGAAGAGCTCATCTGGTGTTTCATAAAGTAAGATATACAAGGAGTGTGATCATCTTGTAGAGAGCCTCCCTACCCAATCAATCATTAAAACTTTATTCGGTCGAATATACAATGATAAAAGCTCAAAAAAGACAATATATATACAAAAAGGTATAAAACAAAAGGTAAACTGTTAAATATCAGATAAAATCATAAAAACTCACTTTACTAGTTTAAATTCATAATGCATACATGTTCCTCCGACTCAACAATATATAATAAAGAGATATAAAAAGTACGATTACATAGGGGTGCGTGGCTTGCCGTGGAGAGCAATGGCCGCTTGATCAATCGGCTCCGTCGGACTACCTTGACTTTCCCCCATATATCCGGACAAATATCCGAAATCGGGGCGTGAGTGAGGTCCCTATGACTAGCTCGGTGCCCCGGGGGCAGAACCATCCCTGAAGAGCGGTGACAGACCTGAGACGGAGGCAGGACAGCGAGAGGCCTGCTAAAGAGTGGCGTCCCCGGGCTCAAGTGACAGAGACGGGGCGCAACACACAGCAAGCAGCGGGACGACCTGGTGCTAAGCCCCGCCCAATACACTGCGCAACCCGGGTACGACATGAACACCGGCCAGAGCCGCACAATAATCGGAAGACTGGAGAAACGAGGAGCCGCAGGCAACCTGCAAGATTCTGTGGGCTGCCACCCGGGCCCCGAGATATGCTGGTAGTGCCTAGGGAACTAGGGGATCCACAAATAGAAGAGCCAGGCCCACGTGGGAATGGCGGTAAACAGAGGGCGAGGCCAGGACCCGTGATCCCAGGGACAACAACAGGGTAAGCGAAAGTATACCAGCTACCTGAACAAGTACAGAGGCGCATAGCGAGGCATCGGCAGCTGCCGAAAGTGAAAGCGTGGTCATGATAGAGAGGCATCCGCTTCGCAGAGGCATAAAGGCCAGAGTGGAGCGGCTCGTACACAGCGGGTAACGGTGTGCATGCGGGGGAGGACCCATACAGCATACAAACTCTTTACTGCAGTGTTACCCTGGGGAGCCCCCACCGAAGTACCCCAGGCTGGGATTAAGACTCGGGGTCTCCCGTCCTTGAAGTGTTGAAGTGTCGACGACACTAGGGGAGGGGGCTGCTCACTGGAAAAGCCACGAAATAGACAGTGGGGTGTGGGACCTCTCAATAACTGGAAGGCACCCACTCACGCTAAAGCCTGGGACCAAAAGAACAAGGAAAGTACTAATAAACTGGTCTCTCCCGCCGTGGTAATCCCACATGCAATCAAAACTGCGTATATGACAGGGGGCAGAGGACTTCATGCCCCCCACCCGACAAAGCTGGATAAATATGCTCTGCCCAATGACCAAATGGCCAGCCCAGAAGACACAGAAACATCAGGGTCACAAACGCCACCATCCCAGATAGCGACTCCTGAACTCACGCTGCACGATATCATGGCTGTGATACAAGGGATTAAAAGTGATCTGGCGGGGAAAATTGATGCTGTCACCACAGAGGTATCCCTGTTGAGAGCGGATCTTCGCAACATGAAAGATCAAGTAACAGAGGTACAAGGAACGACACAGAGCTGATTGCCGACACAAAGACCCTACAGAAGCAAATCAGAGAGCTGACACAAACGGCGAGAGAGCTGGACGACAAGCTGGAAGATCAAGAAGGGCGCTGCCGCCAAAATAATATCGGCATAATTGGGGTACCTGGGAGGGCAGAAGGACAGGCAGTAGACCTATTTGTAGAGTACCTTATAACTAAATCACTGCAGCCTAGAGGACTATCACATTTTTTCGCAGTGGAGCGGGCCCACAGAATCCCGGGAGGGTGACCGAAGCCAGGCACCCCGCCACGGTCCATAATATCGAGTCTGTTCAATTATCGAGACCGAGATGTAGTCATCCAGACGGCTAGAAGTGCCCCACCATTGAAATATGAAAACGCCCTTATCTCCTTTTATCTCGACTTCACGCAGAAAGTGCACCAAAAGCGAAGGAACTTTTTAGAAAGAAAAAAGAACCTACGGGCGCAAGGTATTAAATACTCCATGCTTTTTCCGGCAACCCTTAGAGTGATAGCAGAGGGTAAGATATGGAGATTCACAACTCCTGAAGAAGCACATGACTGGCTGGACGGCTGGAAAATGGTCACAAAGTCAAGACAGAGGCAGAAAGGCGCAGCGGATGCAGAGGAAAGGGACTCGGATACGGGACAGTTGAATGGACGGCGGAAGGAAGAGGGGCACAATTCACCGATGATGGAGTGATAACTTTGCGAGAGACTCTACAGGGAGTGGGATCATGGAACTGCCTACAGATCAACTCGGACTGAAGAAGAAAAGATAAGACAATTAGTTGGCTCGTTGAGCATAGACCTTATGTACAGATAAGATTTATGTCTTTTATTAGAAGGATCATTGTAGAATTATGGGGTTGCACCTGCCTTGGCTCACGTATATATAGCACCTACGCAATATATGTTGAAGGGCGGGCCAGGGGGGCGACGGACTTTCAGGCCCTAGGCCGACCCAAGTTGAGGTTGTTATCAAGGGGCGACAGGCAAATTGGGGGGGTGGGCGGTTCTTAACCCACAGTGCAGGGCAGCAGGGAGGGGGGGCGGGAAGTTTACAATGTTTATGTGGCCACCAGAGAGATGCCACAGTTTTTATGTTTTTCAAGTTAGTAAGCTGGCAGGAAGTGGAAAAGGGATGGTATACACCAAAGGAGCACGTGGGGCGAGTCGCTTTCCCCACATATGTATGGCAGTGCGGATATGCCCCGAGTGACCACTCATACACTCATGACAGACAAAATTCAGGACTCAGATAAGCTACAGGCTTCCTCCCAAGTGAATACAAAAATTCGGGTCTTAACTAGGAATGTTAACGGCCTAGGACACAAAATAAAACTCACAGTGGTATTGCAATACCTCCGCAGGCACAACCCTGACAGTGCTAATTCAGGAAACACACCTCAAGGGCAACACAAGCAAGGCACTCAACGGATTTGGATACAAACTAGTTGCACATGCAGGATTTACATCGGGTTCGAGAGGGGTGGGGATCCTGATTCGGACGGCTCTGCCCTTCATGGCGGGGAAAATATGGTATGATCAGATGGGTAGATATGTGGCTATAACAGGAAGATGGGAAGGTTAGGTCCTCAACATTTGCTCAGTGTACGTACCACCAAGGCTACACACGGACACACTGAAGGACCTGGGCACTCTACTGGTAGACCTCCCGGAAGGAGTATTAATTATGGGTGGAGACATGTACACAACGCTAGACCCAGTGATGGACAGAATAACGACCTCAGATAGAGATAGGGGGCCTGACCCACTACGAGACTTCGCCGGGGCGATGGGGCTAGTTGACCAATGGAGAATGCATAATCCAAACGACTGGCAATACACGTTTCATTCAGCCTCACACGGGGGTTACTCACGGTTACACTACCTGATGACACAAGAAATAAATGCACACTGGTTTGCTGGGACAGAACATAAGGCGAGGGGAATATCTGATCACTCCCCAATAGAGACACTGCTGAAAGGACCTACGAGAAACCATACCCTGCCCCCTAGACTAGACCCTTGGCTGTTCCGAGATAAAAAGATCCGGGACAAAATAGGTGAGCGCACAGACCAATATTTTCAAGACAATGCAGGAACAGTGGACTTGACCTGTAAATTATGGGAGGCATACAAGACGGTGATGAGGGGATATGTTCAAGACATAGTAGGAGGGAAAAAGTAGGAACAAAATATCCAACACGACACGCTAGAGAAAGCCATTCTACAATTGGAAAGAGATGCTGTGGGTAATAGCAAGGCTGCGGCACAGACCAGGTAGCAGATATGTGTTAAACAAAAATAGATGAAAGACATAATTGAGGAGGCAGCCAAGACATATGTGAGAGCAACCCAGAGGCGACTGTACCAAGTGGGTGAAAAAGCCAACAAGTTGTTGGCATGGCTGGAAAAAAGAGATAAGAAACGGAACTGGGTCCTAGAGATACACAATCCACAATTGGAGATTAAGAAGACGGGCGAGGGAATTACCTCGGCATTTGCAGACCATTATGAGGCCTTTTACAAACCCACATCTACTAGAATGAGGGAGGACTGTGCGGAACCACTTAGAGATATTAGACGCAAGCATGGCATTCGATAATATAGAATGGCCGTACCTACAGGCAGTGTTGGAAAGGTTTGGATTCGGACCCGGTTTTCGTTGCGACTCCTCTATGCGATCCCGTTAGCAAGGGTAAGGGTGAATGGGGTAATTTCGAGGACAATACAGCTCCATAAAGGTACGAAGCAGGGATGCCCGCTTTCACCCATGTTGTTCGCACTGGCTCTGGAGCCCCTGGCAGCTTGGGTCAGAATAGACCCATTAATCCGGGGAATAAGTGGGGGTGGACACTGGGTGGAAAAGATATCTCTTTATGCTGACGATATATTGCTATATATCACCAACCCCAGGTCATTGATAAACCGAATCAATCATTTATTCCGCTTGTTTGGGAGCTACTCAGGATATAGGATAAACTGGAACAAATCTCTTTTATATGTATTGACTGGTGCGACTCCAAACTAGCCAAGTAGTGCCTGATCCCTAGCAATTAAAGATACATTTAAGTACCTAGGCATAACAATATCAAAAGGGGACAACAAATTCATAGAAGATAACCTACTCCTCCAATTGGACAGGCTACAAAGGGACATTCAACATTGGAGGAAGCTCCCATTGACACTGATGGGACGCGCAGCCCTATTTGAGATGATGGCATTGCCCAGACTCTCATACACGCTGCAAAATATCCCGTGCAAAATACCACATAGCTTCTTTAAACAGATAGACACAGAATTAAGGCTGCTATTGTGGGATGGAGGACAGGCCAGAATTGCCTTACAAAAGTTGCAACGCAGTGTGTATGAGGGAGGGCTGGCAATTCCAGATATCAAAAAGTACCAGAAAGCCAGGGGCGAACCTTGCTGGGGGTGAAGCGGTGTGCTCCCACCCCTGTTCCTGTTTAAAAGTACTCCCGTGAGTCATTGAGCTGACGAGCTCGTGGAAGAAGCACCCACACGCCAGTGAGAGGTACTTGACCTGATGCAATGTTTGGCAGCCTACTCAGCAAACCCCAAATTTGAAGCCTGTAATCTCTACTGATGACGGTTAAAGAACCAGAAACACGTGTCTAGAGATCAGCACTATCTGCGCCAACTCTGGCGAAACACTCTGAATACTAGAGCAAAGCAAGCAACAAGAGATTGCATTTACCAGAATGCCCAGGGCGAACCTTGCTGGGGGGTGAAGCGGTGTGCTCCCACCCCTGTTCCTATCAAAAAGTATTACTGGGCAGCACAACTCATGACCATCAACGAGTGGGTGTTTGCGGGGAGAGAGGAACTAGCATACAGAGCTGACCATTATCACATGGGAGAGGGAGGATACCTTTCCACGCTGTATCACCGGCGTACGGGCAGCGCATTCCCCACACACACAAAGACGACAATACACGTATGGAGGGAAGCCACCACATTCTTAGGTTGGAAAGATATATTGACCACGCGAACGCCGCTGTGGCCCTTCGACCACCTACGGGAAGTGGGCCAACTTAAGGGATTCCGAAAATGGCAAACTATTGGGATAAAATATCTAGGTGACATATGGAGGGAGCAAACAATGATAAGTTGGACTGACTTGTTTGGTGAATTCCGGTCAGCTGTTCCCAGTTGGAGCTAGAGGCTGTCGGTGCGGTTTCCCTGCTCCCTGTTGCGGGCTCGCAGCTCTCGGTTCCTTGCTGCCGTGCGGGAGTGGGAGCAGGGGTGCGGGGCTGCCGGAGGCTGTGAGGAGTTGCTGTGGTGCGAGGGCCTCTCTGCGGCGGAGCCGCGAAAGTCACCCCAAAAGGGGCAGAAGCAGCGGGAGCCACGCAGGTGCCCCAGTAGCGGGAGGAGCCGTGTCAGTGCCCCCGCAGCGGCAAGAGCCGCAAGAGTCTCCCCACAGCAGCAGGAGCCGCCCAAAGCAGCAGGAACCGCAGGACAGCCTGACAGCCGGACAGCGGTAGGAGCCACAGGAGCCACGAGCCCCCCCACAGCCTCCCCACGGCGGTGGAAGTAGCGAAAAAATCTTCCAGCAGCAGCGAAACCCCTTCAGCAGCGGCAAGGGCCGCGCGATGATCGTTTTGTTGGGGTGTCCAGTCTGGTTATGTGGTTCCTCGTGCATTCTCTGGAACTTCGAGCCTGCTGTGCTTTTTGAGGACCACAACACAAACCGTAACAACCCCCTGGGGGTATATGTTTGAATTTGCTACTCGAAAGCTTTTTTTTTTTTTGTTGTAGTTTCATTTTTAACTTTTTGCACTAAACGCGCCTATGAGAAATAGGCTCTTTCGCAACAAAACACCTACCAATTCACCAGTGTTTTTAAAGCCAAATTAATAAAAGCGCCAGCCACCGTCACACCTGAATAGCCACTGTCTCACCAGACTCAAGGAAAGAAATCAACCAATTGTTTGCTCCCTGCACAGCATCGCTGAGCCACAATCCCCCGGGTGATCTCTACAGGCGTATAAAACATTCTAAGTAGCCCAAGTGGCTCGGTCAGCGGGGGTGTACCTTATACCCCCAACGTCCCCCTCCAACGTCCCCCAGCGATGAGATCTGGGAAAACCAGGAAAGCTCCATCTAATCCTTCAAAAAAAGACATTAAAAAGAAGGTTTCTGACGATGCAGTAGCGGACCAATTGCCACCTGAAAACCCGGCAAAATTGTCGGACTCACAGTTTCAATCGGGTATTGCCACAGATACAGCCACGGATACTGCAACCGAGTTACAACCCCCACAGTCTCCATCTCAAGTTCAGCCTCTCCTCGTCCAACAAATAACAAGCGGAGTCGGTGTGCTCAAGGAAAATCAAAACCGCAAAGATACGCATTTGAGATCTTCAGCCTTCTCAGTTTCTTCAACGAAAAAAATGTCTTTGAGGGAGTATTTCAGAAGCTCTGTATCCTCTTTAAAGTCAAGATCAAGCTCACTCGACATACCTCGGACTCCTGCTTCAATTGCCTCATCCTCAGTCTCAGCCCCAGCACAGCATCAAAAACTGGTTCAGCCCATGATCCAAGTGTATGCCAGCGAGAAAGGCCTTAGTTCATCGTTCCCAGGCCTTCCAACAAGTGCCGATCCCCAAATAAAAGAAGTGTTAGTGGCTACTCCATCTCCCCGGGCTCTTGCCCAGGATCTTGACCAGTCCTCCTTCGACTCACAAGTTAACAACCTTCACGCATCGGTTTCTGTTTCCTCTTCGCCCTTCACTGGATGCCAGTTGACCTCGCCAGACCACCACTCCGTTTGGATTCCTAGCCAGTTTTTTCCTTTCGCAAACAAGCCCTCAAGGCCCATTCAACAGCAACTACCAAAGTTCTCACCCCGCAAGCTGCAACCCAGGCAAATGAACATCTAAGCAACCCCACAACGTCATCCCCAACAATTTCACCACCAATTGCCAATAGTTGTCGACAAAAGATTAACACAGGCTGCGGCCACAACACCATGCCCAATACCCACCTCGACTTATCTTTCTTTACCAAAGAATCCAACAGATCGACTGTAAGTCCTCCATCTCTAGACCTAAATGAGCTCTGGTTACAACTCCTCTAAACTCTTCAATCTACAGTGTCAGCATTGAACTACCACTCAGATAAAATGGATCAACAGGTGGATCTAATAAACACTCTTGCTGTGTACACCGTAGGAATTGATCAAAAAATGGAGGCGCTCAACTCGCTGATAATTAAAGCCCAATCTCAAGTGCAACTAGTTCAATCAGTATGTTGCTGCTCTCCTATCATCGACTCTTTATCCTCATTGCCCCAATTTCTATCATCAGTATTAGCAGAAATTCAGAGGATCACAGAGTCCAGGCTTCCCGTTTCCACACCACTGGCTCCCCTACATGGCAAACATCCGAAACATCCGGATCCCGAGCACACGTCCAACAAATTATCACCCGTTTCTTTACCATCATTCAAAGCAACAGCAGTCTCTAACGCACCTACCGATACAACTACTAATGTCAAATCACCCCAACAACCTGCCCATCGACTATCAAAACGGGAAAAAACAAGACTTCGGAAATCCCGTAATAGGCTCACAGAAGAGCCCAAAAAAACAATTTGCAACTACTTTACAAATATTAAACCAGTGATTGCTCAGGCCTCGAGCACAGTGCTCACCATCTCCACTAGTCAGACGCAAGCAGCCCAGTCCCCAACGTCCCAAAAAGGACTTTTAAAAGCAATACGCTCAATAAAAACGGAGCCACCACAAGCCCCAAGGCATTCCCCACACCCAACATCTCAGGATAAAATTGGAGACACTGGAAACAGGCAATTATAAATCAATGAAGAGCTAATAACTGTTACCAGGTCAGCCACAACCATGCCCTCCCAAAAGCGTTCACCAATCACCGAACCCTCCTCCCCACCTCAAATGACGACCAACAGCCCAGGCTCACATTGCGCAGCTAACCCCACCAAAGAACTGGACCACCAATTTCCGGCAATTCCATCCACCCAACTTCCTTTGGTGTGTATGCGCAAAACAGTTTTTACCTCAGCATCAACCAACCAAGTCAGTGAGCAATCCTCCCCCTCGCATAGTACATCAATTTCTCAACGAACACTAGAAGTTAAGCTTAAGCCATCTAAGGCCATACCCGCTGAAATCCATAACCCAGCCATCGACACCAATGAAACCAAACTAATCTTAACACCAGAGTACGTCTCTCAAGGCCCGCATGACATACTAAATCGCGGGAACATAATCCGGCTCTTCAAATGGAATCTGGACCTGTGCAAGCTGGAATCAAAAGATATCCTTGCCATCAAATTCAAACCCAGCCTTGGCCCCCAAACGGGAGAATCGACTCTAATCACACTAGCATCTAAAGCCACAAGGGAACTGGTTCAATCTAAAGCTGACCAATTCAAAATCTGGGGAATAATTATAGCAACGCCCCGAGTTCCCCGATACCCCTCAATACTCGCACCTAGCCGGGTCCCAGCTTCAAGTACAAGCCACACCCCCTTTTCTATTTCAAAGTCAGCTAGAAGCCGCTCTCCAGTTGGCAATGACGACCGCAGTGAAGTCCAGCAAACCATCAGAAGTGCAGACTGGTCATGGCTGCCGGCAGCCCTATCCCAAAGCAGGATCAACTGAAATAACCTGGAACACGGTCTAACAATCTGTTCCTGGAATATCAATGGCCTTTCGTCAAAACTGCAATCTCCAGACACACTTGGATTCTTTATAAAACATGACATTATTTTTTTCCAGGAAACTTGGCTATCAACGAGCAACCCAATCGAAGGGTACCTGGAATTTACATCGCCAGCTACAAGAAAGAGCAAGCTTGGCAGACTGTGCGGTGGGCTGTCTATCTACGTGGCTATTAGATTGTCAGCACGTATTAAACAGCTAAAATTTGAAGTTGACTGGGTCACTGGCATTGTGGTCGAAAATATTTCATCAGAGAGCAAGCTACTACTCCTAAATGTTTACATCTCCCCATGTACCAGTGAGAAAAAATCCAAACTGGACTGCCTGATCGAAATTTTATGTAACATCTTAAGCACATATGGCAGTATACCATGTTTAATTTCTGGAGACTTTAATACTAACCTCTTTCATAACCAGTTTGAAGACCTAGAGATCATCCTTCCAGCGGTCCCCTCACATCTCGCCACACAAACATTACCGCCAGGACTCAGATCGTCTAAATTGGACGAATATGCAGTCCTCCAATTTGGCAGAATAGGCTTTATAGTAATAAACGGTCGCTCATCTACAGATACCCCCCCGGCCTGGACAAGAACCAACGGCCGAACCCATTCATTTTTGGACTTTACATTGGGAAACAGCGAAATGCTCACCTTAATTGAGTGCCATTACATCGCAGCACTGGGGGAAAGTGACCATCGACCTCAAATAATAACATTATCTCTCAACATGCTTCACCATCACGCACTTGCTCACACGACATCATACAGCCACTCAGAGAATCTAAGGCGAATGAAATGGTCGTCCAGCGTTGTCCCTATTGTCATGGAGAAATGCGGTCATCTTCTACGTTTACAATGTGCAAAAGATGTGCCTATTATCGACGGCTGGGAAGCGCAGGTGAACAGTTTATTAAATTAATTTCCATCTAAATCTTACCCCTGGCAAGATTCACCAGCAACAAAAATGTTAAAATTACTAAGAAACGCTGCTCTACGCCGGGCCAGAAAAAGCCCGGGAAACGTAATTTTATTCAACTACTACAAGCAAGCTCAAAAAGCTTTCAAGGCATCCGTGCACAGAGACAAACAATCAGCGTCAGACCAGTTCTGGTTGAAGTTAGTCTACGTCAGCAAAAGGTCCAACACAAAGTTATTCTGGTCCCTTGTGAACAGTGGCCCATTAGGAGGCAGTGGACAAAGCAGCGCAAATATAAGTGCTGACGACTGTACTGAGTTTCTATTTAATCACTTTAGAGAACATTTAAGCAGGACAGAGCACCCCAGTACCCATTTGACTTGCAAACTTTGGCCACCACTCACCGAAAACCACTGCACAGGCAACACCGGGTCCACTACTACAGTTGAAGGCGTCCTGGATTCCCCCATAATTGAGAGAAAGGAGCCAGCTCTGCTAAATGACAGAAGGACTTTATTGCGAGTGGAGTGGAACAAACTAGGAGCTCGCACATGTCGTCAGGCCATAATAGCAGCTATGAACCAAGAAAATACAAAGTTGAACATTCGGTTCACCAAATTTGTCATCAGAGCTGCTAAAGTGCTGGGGAAAGAGAAGGCAGCAATTCTTCCGCCGGTTGGCCTTGCCATTTCTTTGTAATAAAAACTCTAGCGGCCACCGGCCCCTTCCGCTAGGCCTACATGGACACTGTTTTCAGCATTTTAAAACTAGCTGCCATATTTATTTGTCCCTTTTTCTAGATTTTCTTAAAATCATTTCCGTGACTGTTATGTTATTCAACGAGCCCGATCCGTAAAAGACAAATGCACATTCGGACAATTTTTAATTTCAACCCACTTTTATCTCAAGATTATTGCACTGTTCTTGCACTAATCAGGGTTCTTTTTTGTTTCTTTTTAAATCTTTGTATATGTATTCATGAGTCACATGGTTTTAACATTTTGTTATGGTTTTTAGTAATCAAACAATAAATTTGAATTTGATAAGTTTCGCAGATCTAAAAGCGGAATACCAAATGCCTGATAAAGAGTTCCTTCGATGCTTGCAGCTCAAACATGCTCTGAAGAGGCATATCCTGGATGGGGAGTGATTGACAGAATATGCTGCACTTGAAAACAGATTACTTATGGATCCCATGTTAGAGAAAGCTGTCTCTAGTGTACAAAAAAATAATGAATAACTCTCCTGACCCCCTAATAGCACTTAGAGAAACATGGACAAGGGATCTTGAGACGCTAGATGATGACGAATGAACAGAAGCGATACAGAGTCCGAGGAAGGTCGCAATTAGGGCACGATTCCGACTGATACAGTTACGCATACTTCATAGGTTGTATGCTTCCAAAGTGTTCTTACACCAGATAGGACGCAGCGACACTGACCAGTGTACACGCGGCTGTGGGGAAGTGGGCACATTCTTCCACATACTATGGGCATGTCCACAGATACAACTATTTTGGAAAGAAGCAATACAGGTCATGTCGGAGGTAATAGAGCAGGAGATACCTTACAAAGCTAAATAGCATATTTCCTGTGTGTCCGGCGAAGGGAAATGGCCAAAATACGCCAAGATATGGCTCACGACAGTGGGCATTATAGCCAAACGTAATATAGCAAGTGGGTGGTGAGCAAGCAAACCGCCAAGTATTGTGAAATGGAAAGAAGATCTAGACTGGTGCTGCAGTGCCGAAAAGGTGGTGTTCCAGGGGAGGGGCTGCCCAAAGAAATGGGACAAAATATGGGGAAAATGGACACAATATAGAGAACTCTGAGTTATTAGATTGTGAAATTAGTAAATGGAATAATGGGGGAAAATACATTGTATCACACTGTACTGTGTTAAGATAGGCATTTATTTTATGATTTTATACGATATATAACAAGTTACATGGATGTAATGACAACAACAATGCAAAGGTATGGAAATGTTTGGTGATTGTTGCACTGCCAGGTGCTGGTTACTTCTTAATAAAAAGAGTAATAAAAAGTATGAATAAATATCAGATCAAAGCGGATCCTAAGACCTCACGACCCCCAAATTAGCTTCATGATGAATATATTTCTTAGATAATAAAATGTAAAATAGAGAAACAGATCAATGGGGACGCTGCAAGAAAGTCAAGGCTTCAAGATGCGAGTAAAAAGACCTCTCCTTAAGGATTGGCCGTAGGCATTGGTATCTATAGACAGCATAAAGTGGGCAAAATAATATAAAGTGCTTGGAAGATTGGAAGGAAATCCCGTCACAGTGACAAGGCGGCAAGGAGGCGAACCCCTAAATAATGAATCATATTCGTGCAAAAATGT
Source organism: Calotriton arnoldi (assembly GCA_963921515.1). Taxonomy (NCBI): domain Eukaryota; kingdom Metazoa; phylum Chordata; class Amphibia; order Caudata; family Salamandridae; genus Calotriton; species Calotriton arnoldi. Next base: position 16,701 of record CAWUFW010023705.1, on the reverse strand, counting down.
GAAAGATAAAATCTATGTTGGGGGTTCTAATCCACAAAAGATAGTGCTCCATGCCAGAACACGTGGAAAACGCTATATACTGTTGAACAGTTATCAAGTCAAGTCAATGGCTTTCTCCATTCTTAGCTTTTCCTTGCATTCTAAGAAGTTCAGCTTGATCTGAGCCTTAGTAAGAATACTAATGTTTCCTGTGTTTGCCCACAGATCTGCAACCCCCAATTCATGCAAAGGATAACTGGACATAATTTATCCATGGAAAGGCCTGTGCATTGCTGTGTTTTAAACAGTCTTCTACAATATCACACGTGAATTTCAAATCTGGAGAGAACCATATTTTGACCCATAGCATGACAGGAGCTAGCTTCACCAAATCCTCCAGGAAACTGATCCCCCTTTCATTATCAGTAATCAGACTTGAAATGGATCTCGGGAGTCCTAAAAGTTTGGACAGAAATGTATTCTCAACTGTCTATAAGGACGACACTGGGGCAAACCCCCATACTCCCACTTCATACGTTGACACTGACAGACACTTTCTTTTATATAACATCCCTAATTCTTTCGAGGTTTATGTCCCAATTTTTTAGCAAATCTATAAAGTGCCACGGATGCTGCTTCAGTAAGTTGTGACAAGTCTATCTCAGGTCAGATTCGCAGCAAATAGAATCCCCAAATAACTAAAAGTTGATGTTTTCATTATTGGCATACCTCCCACAAACAACTTCCTAGCGCGAGTATTTCTGGGGCCACCAGTCATAATATAAGATTTCTGATGATGGACCTTGAGCTTCAGATCGCCCATAAACATATTGAACCTATTCAGCAGAATTTGCAGCCCATTTGCAGTGCCACAACACTGTCTCACTGCTGAGCCCACCCCTGCTGCCATGCTCGTGCCTGCCCACACGCATCAGACACTTCACAAGCGGAGCTTCATGCCCCGAGGAAGACGAGAGGGTTGAGCTGGGCAGTTCTCTTCATCTCGCCGGATTCTCGTGGACCAGATGTCTTCCGTGAGATGCTCCCTCCTCCCCCACTCTTGTGGTACGCCAGTGATCCATCTATTGTTGCAGTAGTAGAGGCAGTAGAGGCACGGCAGAGCTTGTTCCCTATATCACGGTCCGCAGAAGGCTTTGAGGCACCTTACTTTTCACAAGCGCTGTTGCTCCTGCCACACCGTCACTGCACCCGGTCTGCTTGCGGAGGTGAGTATATTCTGGTGTACGGCAGGGTGAGGTGGCTGGGCACACTTGGTGAGTGCATGGCGGTTTGTATGCCTTGGAGCTACAAGTGCTGTGAGTCCTCTGGAGACCAGTGGCTGGTGACGAAGAACCTAGAGACCCTTACAGCCATGTCGTAGCCATTGCCTATTGTTTGCAAATAAATCGTTATCTACACTCCTCTTCGTCTATGTGTGGGTGGATGCGGCGACATCAGCAAGACCAAGGGGAGGTGGTAAGTGGACGCCTGCTGAGTATTTCATAGACTGTGTTGCACTGTATTGCCTCCCTACCCCTGCATTTTAGAGGCAGCTTCGTTCAGTGCACTCTTTTTTGTAGCCCTCCAGAACCCTACCTACATTCCATATATGATATTTATGTGGGTCTTTTGTGACATATATCCTAAGGTTGGTGAACCCCTCAAGTGAAACTCTCAAGTGTGTCTCCCAGTCAGAGAGTAGTCTCCAATGCTGACTGGAACCAATAGTGACTACTGCCAGTTACATTTGAGGCCAGAAAAATTCCCAAAAATCGGCGTTTGAAAAGAATATCAGATACAAAATTTACGAAACAAAAAATTGTGTAAAGAATATCTGGACATCAAAAATATCGTCGACAGGAATATCCAAGATGAAAATATTGTTTTTAGTGTTGGTTTTAATATCATTGTAAAAATATTGATGTAGAAAATATTGTTGCATGTAATATCGCTTGTGTCAATTAGTTTGTAATTTGTTTTTTCTGTTTTATTGCATCTGTCCATATTTTTTTAGATTAGTGTTTTTAGTAACCTACATTTTATTGAAATTTTTATATTTAGTTGTAATAATATATATATAAATAATTGTTACTTTTTTGTGGCTTGATATTGGGTTTTTGGGGATAAGGGTGGAGAGATTTTTAAAAATGTATATTTTAAAATAAAAAGAATTTTGAAAATTTGCAAATCTATAAATTCTCTTTTTTTAAATGTTTTGTTTTTTAAATATTTCTGAAACATTTTATTTTTATTAAGATACATATTTATGGTATAAGAAAAACATTAAAAATATTAGAAACCTTTCTCCAAAACTAATATTAAGAAATATTTGCATTTAAAAATTATAATTTTATATTTTTTGTAAAAACAATTCAAAATTATAAAAATTTGTTAATCGTTTTTAAAGTTGTATTTTAAAAAAGTATATATTTTAAGTGTATAGAATGAGTGCCAAACCGAGTTGATGATTTCCACTGTTTCAGCCAATTCTAGCTCACTTAAACCTGTTCCGACCCATTGTTCCATACATGGAGGCCTAATTAATGTCCGCTTGTTAAGTAAACATGTCCAGGAAATACATAATTTAATCATTGACAATCACCTGGCAGTTTTATTCATTACAGAAACATGGCTAAAATCTTGGACCAACCCGTCGGTTGCGGGGTTCACTATGGTCAGTCACGACAGAGAGGACGGCTGTGGGGGCAGATTAGTCATAATTTTTTTAGACAATTAGCAGTATAGCTCCTTCGATTTTGCATCCTTCAAGGGAGCCGAGAATCTTGGTATCTGCCTCAAAATTAGTACTGCTCAATCACTGGCAGGCTGCCTCCTTTACCATCTCCCTGGCCATGGAAAATTATTTTGTTCCATTGTAAGTGAGGCCCTTGATCCCTCTTTAATTACCTACACCACCTTCTTTGTTTTAGGAGGCTTTAATTTCCATTTCTATGACCCTGCTAATTCAGATGCCATTAACGTATTAGACACCTTCAAGATATTAGGGCTTCCACAAAGAGTAACTGCCAGCAGACATACTCTAGACCACACCCTGGTTGGGATTTTTAGTAACAATCCTGGGCTTTTGGTTAAGGACCCGGTTCCCCAATCCTGGACAGATCACTGCCTAATCCTATTTAACATGGCCAAGACTAACCACAATCTGTCCAAGCCCCAAAATGACATGAACCCCAAAGCTTGTAAATGGGGAGTAATGAAGTCCCACTCTAATCTTACCCCTTTACATACCAGTGCTACACCGAGCCTTACCGGTAACCTCAATGGTGATCTTGGCCTGTTCAATAACTGTATACTTAATTCTGCCTCAAAACTATCTTCACTCACCCACTCCAGGAACCGTCGCTCAAAACTCCCAGCTCCCTGGTTTTCCCCTGCTCTAGCTCAGTTATAAATTAACTGTAAAAAACTTGAACGCCATTTGCGTCGAGCTTATAAAGAACAAGACCTTGCTCAATACAGGATGGCCCAAAAGATATATCACAAAGCTATTTTGGAGGCAGACTCAAAAGTGAATTTTAACATGACAAAATCTTTTCTCCAACCTAAAGCTCTCATGCAGGAAATTCCTCCCTCCCAGGTTCTTTGCAACAAAATATCAGCTTTTTTAGAAGATAAAATCTCTGCTGTTCCGCAAGGGTTCAGCCCATTCCCCAGTACTATCTCACCACCTCAAAGGTGGAAGTACCAGAATTTCAGAAGGTCTCCTTAGCACTCACTCGACAAGCTATCCTGACATGCAAATCAGGATCGCCACTTGACCCTTGTCCCCCTTCCATATAATACGCAGCCATTGATGTGGTAAATCCTGTTTTCAACCACATCATTAACACCTCACTAGAAGGAGCAACAGTCCGTGCTGAGTGGAAACTCACAATTGTCAAGTCCCTACAGAAGAAACTATTAGCAGCCCCTACTATTCTCTCCAATCTAAGACCTATTTCTCTCCTCCCAATGCTTAGTAAGGTTCTGGAACATACTGTCAACAAACAACTGTCGACCTTTCTAGAGAATTCTGATTTACTTCACATAGAGCAATCAGGTTTTGGGCCCAAACACTCCACAGAATCAACACTACCCTAAGACTCAGGGATGATCAAAATGACTTTAGACTCTGGGAATAACGCAGTGCTGATTCTGTTGGACTTATCCGCTGCATATGACATCATCTACCATGCCATTCTAATGCAGCGGATCGAGAACATTGGAATCCCACACACTGCTTTAGCCTGGCTAAAATCTTTTCTGACCAATAGAAGGCAAATGGTCACTCTTGGACAATTTGTGGCACCAGAAAGGAAAGTCCTGATGGGAGAGCTTCAGGGCTTCTCCCTGAGCTCGTCTCTTTCCACTGTCTATATGCCCCACTCCGAATTCCCTAATTTCCTCATACGGGATTGCCATGACATCCTATGAGGAAGATACCCAACTGATCTTGTCCCTGGAAAAAAACTCATTTAAGTCAGTAACAAGTTTTCGGAAAAGCCTGACTGACACCATTTAATGGATGCAAGATAACCATCTCAAATGCAATTCTGCCAAGACGGAAAAACTCCTCTTTGGCAAATCCAACTGTTTTTCCCCTTTGAAATGGTAGCCAGACTCTGTACCCCCCTCCCCAGCTACGGCAATGGTCGTGAAGAATCTTAAGGTAAAATATGACACTGACTTATCTTTTCTCCAACAGAGGGTACAAGTAGTTTCGATATTGTATGGTTTTTATTAACTGAAACAATAAAGATTTTTCACGGTCACGTTCTCCCACAAGCATTGGCTGTTGCTGGTATGTGTTTCAAACTTATAAAATCATTGAAATCCTTCTTTAATCTTCTGTCTCTGGCTGAAAAGAAAACAGTTGCCTTTGAGCTAATCTTGTCAAGATTAGACTATTGTAACAGTCTGTATGTGGGCTGTTTAAAACATATCATCCACAAACTCCAGATGGTACAGAATTCTGCCGCTAGACTGGTTCACAGCTGCCTCGGAGAAGCTCCACTTCTGTTGCACTTAACAGACTGCATTGGCTCCCAGTCCACAAGAGGATCCTTTTCAAAATACTTCTGTTAGACTACAGAGTATCTCAATGCCCCATCGTCGGTTAATATCCTCTATATAATATCTATTGAATCCACCTTCGTTTCGACTAAACTCCTGTGGTAAAAAGTATTTTGCAGTCCTAGACTCTAAAGCCTGGAACTTACTTTCCAGCAATATGCGCACTATCGGAACAGAAGCATTGCTTAAAAAAGATCTTAAAACCTGACTATTTCAGGCTCCCAACTCCTTCTGTATTTCATTAATCGAACCATCTCTGTTACTTTTGGGAATCCACAGTTTTCTAAGCATAGCGCCCGAATGCTCTCTTCTGAGTGACAATTTGCGCTCTTCAAATACCACATTCATTCATAAACATTTTTAAAAATGTACAATAATTTTTGATTTACTAATTTTTCAATTATAGTTTATTTGTTATTTTATGATTTATAGTTTTGGAAAGGGTTTAAAAGGAATTTCACAACTATTTTAATTATTAATAGTATTAAAATGATTTTTTTTAATTTAAATATTTTAGTTTGTATATTTAAGTTTGCAGTTTAGGTTAGTTTGTTTTCAGATTAAATTATGTTTAATATAATAGTAAAAAAACATTTGTATGCGTGTGGAGTATTTTGATTGTGTTTTGAAATTGTTTAATTTGTATTACCTTCTTTAAAAAGTTTGACATTGAATTGGATATTGCAAATTTCACATATTTAGCGTCCAACACCTTTTAAAAAATCTTTATATTGGAGTAGGATTATTAAATGTGACCCTCTTAGGGTCCAATACCTTCCTCCAGTATGGTTGGATTGGAGTGGGAATAGTAACTGTCACCCTTTTAGTTTGTAACACCTTCCTCCAATATGGTTTGATTGGAAATAGTAAATATCTCCCCTTTAGTGTCCAACGCCTTCCCCAAATTGGTTTAAATTGGAGTGGGAATAGTATATGTCACCCCTCTAATGTCCAACGCCTTCCCCAAATTGGTTTAGATTGGAGAGGGAATAGTAAATGTCACCCCTTTAGTGTCCAACACCTTCCCCAAATTGGTTTAGATTGGAGTGGGAATAGTAATTTCACCCCTTTGGTGTTTAACAATTTTTTGTAAATGATTTATGTAGGAGTGTGATAATTTAAATTGCATATTTGTATTCTGAAATTTTTTATTTGTATGAAGTAGAAATAATTTGTGTTATTTAATTAGAATTGTTGTACCTTAGTAATATAATAAAAAATAGTTGTACGTTTGTAAACAATATACATTTTCCTCATTTTATTACTGTTTACAAGGTTTTTTTATTGTATATTTTGACATTTTAATTATATATTGAAATTTTTAATTTAAACATCTGTATAAAATTTTTATTTTAATTTTAAGTAATTGTGTTATGTTTACATTGTTTTTTTAATATATGTATTAGTGATTATTTTACTATTTCGTAAATCTTATTGTCATCGATATTGTGTGTATCAATATTTTTGCCATATTATGCCCTGATTATAATGCTGGTTGGACCGCACACCGAGAGCCGGTTCGTGGCGGTCTGACCTCTGCATTTCAATGCAGGCAGTCAGACCCTAAGCGATCGGGGGGAAGACCGCCACCTCTGATTCATCTGATCGCAACAGGGCAGCGGTTGGAATCGCAATCCCGAATAGAGACGGGGCCGAGGCAGGGACTGCCGTCTGGATTGCGATATCCCTTACCGACAGTCTTTTCATGTCGGAAAGACCGCCATGAAAAGGCTGTCGGAAATGGATTTTGGGGCCCCCAAACAGGGCTCCTGTCCGTTGTGTGCCACTGTAAAGTGGCCCAGGGAGCACCTATAGTGCCCCCTCTCACCTCCAATTCCCAGATAAATATAGATAAACACTGAGAAAAGTATAAAAAAATAAATATGAATATAGACGTAAATGCTAAAAAATAAGCACGATAAAACCGGGAGCCCTAGGTACAATATAGTCCTCCCTGGATTTTTGGGACAAATAGATAATCTAGTCTACACATAGCCATCATAGTGTTGGAAGCATATCAATATTGGCATTGAGTCAGATGTTTGTTCACCATGGATCTAAAGGGCCATGTTTATGAATCTCTTCATGCATTCACTGTCCGTGGCCCTATCTTTTTCTGCCCACATCGTTAGATTTAACTCTTCCCCTATAATTATCATGGTTTCTATGGCCAGTGCAATCTATTTCCCGAGGCCCTGCAACTTAGCCGCCTGCAGGCCTGGCAGGGATTACCAGGAGGCGATTGTGACCCTATACCCATTCCACTCCCCAGAGATCACCACATCGCAGTCATCACAGTCCAACCATGTTTGTGTGGCTGTGAGTGGGAGTGATGTAGGTACTAAAATTCCTACCCCTCTAGAGTCTGATCAGAATCCAGAGTGGACTAGAACTTTATACTGCCCTCTGTCCAAGAAGCAACAACTATTACCCAACAGACTTGTCTCTTGTAATAGTATAAGGGGCTGGATTTCACATGGCTAGGAATTTGGTCATTATTTCCCTCTTTAGTTGATTGCTCAACCCGTTCACATTTCAGGAGAGGAAAGAGAAGCCTATCTGTCGTGAGCTACCCAGTCCTACCATTGCTGTCATCATGATTAATTGCTTGGCTACATGCATGCTACGTTACCTATGTTTATGTTTGTATGTCTGATTTTGCTGGTCTTCCCTCCACCCAAACCCAAGAGCATCCCTACCGTGAGATTTCCGCGTTATCAACCTCATGCTGCAAGTTCAACACTACCCACCCCTCAAATGCTTGAGGTGTCTGTCACCCTCCCTCCCCAAAAACCTCAATCCTCCTGTCGCTAATTAATTTAACACAATGTGTGTCAGGGCCACGTGCGTTATTAGCAACTTCTAAGATTTAGTAAAGTAGTACAAATCTCCTCTTGTCTCCAACCCTACCAGACTGTATTGCATTATCTCCCCCCTTCTAAAATACTTGGGTCTTAGCCCTCTTTTCAGTCATTGCAGTGAAGGTGAGGCCACTTCTGCCTATGGCCTCCGGAGCTGTGTTAGATGCCTCTGTTTCCACCTCGCCTGTTTTAACTCATTGTCTGATAATGGCCTAAGTCTGTGACTCCTTGTGTTTCTTACGTCTCGCAGGCGGCCATCCTCCCAACCAGTCCCCAGCCTCCTATGTGGTGGTGAAGAACCAAGTTCTGCCCTCTGCAACCACCGCAATTTGGCCAGTAATATCATTGTTTATTGAAGGTCTCTTTTATGTAATTCGATTTTTATCGTATCCAACTACCATCGTTTTGATTAGACCTCTTCCTGGAAACACCATTACCTTGTGATTTTTAAATGTCAGTGGAGCGCACTGCCAGGCGGCATGTTAGATAGCATCTCCATCTTGATATTTGAGTAGTCACGAAATTATCAGGGAAAATCCGGCACTAAGTGGATGGAATGGTCTATTGGTTTCACTGTTGTAATCATGAAATTCTCCAGAAAATGTCCTGAATTGCTGCCTTCGGCCTTCTCAGAAAATCCCACCAGTTTAATGTCATCTTACAAGGCCTCCCTTCAATGTCTTCTGCTCTTAAATGTAGGCGATGGGTGGATTCTCTAAGGTGTTGCATCTCCACTTATAGCATTTGGATGCCTTCTGCATGCTCTTTTATTGAGCCTTCTGTAATGGACACCCTTGCTGAAACCTTCTTCATGTCCGCGCGGATTAGAGTAAACTCAACTGCGAGATTATCTTCTGTTAAAGGGCGGACCTGATATTATAATGGCCTAAATGGAGCTCCCTTTAAGGATTCCTTCCTCTCCACTCCAGAATTCGAATTTGCCCAATGTATTAGCCTGTTGCGTTTTTTGCCCTTTATCCCACATCATTGTACCTTGTTTCTAGTGTCCTCTCACAGCTCCCAGTAGTGCTTCTCTCAGCCTACAATGTAGACAGCCATTGTCACCTCCAAGGGTGAACCCTCTGTGCTCCTTGCTGAGCTCCTTACTGGGCTCCACACCTGGTATTTCTTTGGGTTCATTCCTGTCTGTACGGTTACCCCCAGCACCAATGTGTTTTAGTTGGTTGTGGTTTCTCACGATTTTCTTATAGTCCCCTCAGGTGCGATAATGTTCAGCCTCCATTGGAGTGCTGGCACGTTCCGTCCCACTACATTGTCTGAAAGGCATCAAGCCCCCGGCACTGTGTCAGGGTCCATGGGAATAAAGTACATTTCCCCCCGAGGTGTCGTGCACAGGCTGAGTCCCAGCTATCTTAGGGGGCCCGTCTGCATCTTATGTTTGCTCCACAATTTGTGCTCATGGATGAGCCCGTAAATCTCCGGCAACTGTGCCTAGATCAGATCAGAGCTGTCTTGTGGGCGCCATCTTGCCCGTTCACTCAGAACTGCTTTACCTTTCTGCTAACAAATGCCTGTTTAAATAGTGCACCTTATAAAATGTGTGCCCGAATGTCATAATTTTCTGGTGTTCAATGTTAATATTTATGGCCACAAACACCGCCACAGAAATGTAGTTGCAAGGAGAGGTGACCTTGTAAGTTCCATCTTGTGGTACAATCCTGTTGCTGAATGTGAGGTACAAAGAGGGGCTGTAAATACCACTTGGAGATAAGAGATTCTCTGACAGGTTTTTGTCTGACTTGAAGAGCAAGAGACACCTGACAGTTTTTCTGTCTCTAAAATGGAGACAGATTATTTTGATCAACAGAGCACAACCCCAATAATTTTGGGATAACACAGCAATAGGACTGTTGTAAAGGTAACTAACAGAACAAACCACAAAGTAATAGCATCATCTATCCATGAGATACAATCGCAAACAGGTTTCTAGCGCTTACAAGGTAAGGCTCTCTAAAAAAGCAAAAGTAATGCTTTTGAGCAATTAGATTGTACCAAGGTGGAGGACTGTGAGTTGATCTCTGTATTCTGGAACCTTGCTGTGAGCCCTCTTATACCTAAGATTACAAATACCCAGTGAACTAAATGTCTATACAGAACAATACAGTTGCAATGTGCTTGCTGTATAGAAGGTATGCCCTTTGTATTAGATGTTGAGCAATTCTAGGTTAAAGATATTCAACCTAGTGGGTTTGAGCCTAGGTGACTGAGAACCCACAGGAAGCATCCCAAAACTCTAAAATGTGTTGTTGTAATGCACAATGGTATATTCCTTTCTACCCCACCTGTACCTCTCCCCATTCTCCTATTTTAAAGTTCTGTTCTATGGAACCTCCAGGTGAAGCTCACGTTAGAATGATGTTGTGAGCCACCTGAATGGTCGTGTGTAGAGGATTCTGTAATTAATAAACGCACTTACATTTTCTTCCTGTGTGGGCAATTCTTAACAATTTAGCGATGATTTGTGCTGCACAGGAAGCAGCTTGGAATCCTCGCCCCTTATTTGCCATATTCACCGATAGGAGTGATCCTAGGAGTCTGCGTTCGACCTCTCCCATCCTGACCAAGTTTTTTCATTTGTCCGGAAGGCTAGCGGACCGGAATGTGTTCCGCACTTTACTTCTCCAGAGCTTGTGTCTGAGGTGCCTTGCCTTGTTCCTTGTGCCTTGGCTAGCTCTTTTTCAGTGGGGACTTTGATCTTCGATGCATGGGAAGTTTCCCTCCTTGGCTGTGCCGGATTCTACTCGGGCGCATCCTTCCCGTGGCACCGAGTCGGCGTATTATTTATTTTAGCAATCTCCTCAGCGTCTTTGGCTTGAGGTCTTTGTGTGTTTCTATGTGGTGACTTTGTCGGAGGCCTCTCCTTCACTTTGCACTCCTGCTGGCCTCTTCCCGTGTGAGTGCTCCCTAGTGTGGCTCCACCTTAACTCCTCCCTTCCTGCACGCCCTCGCTGGAGACACTGCTTCATCAAAATACTTCCGTGTTACACACTCCGCTGGGCATGATTTCCCTTACAGCTGATTCCTACTTCCTCAGAAAATATTGCTCCCATCGCTATTCTATGTCTCCTTGTGATTTCCTCAACGCTACCTCAGCTCTCCATCAGCTCATCATTTTCGTCTCCTGATCACACTGAACCTTAATTTATCTGAGGAACCTTTCAAGCTTTCTACTCAGCAGTTCCTGTTTAAGTAACTTTTGTCCATATTCCAGAGCATATTTATTCAGTGATCTGGAATTCCATTACTAAGTGTGCATGTGTTCTGTTCTTTTAAAATTCTAACTTACTCTACATCTCCTTTTCTACTTTCTACCTTTTCTTCTTTTTGTTTTCACCATTTTCTTCTCATTGTTTCCTTCTTTCTCTTTGTATTCATTTTAGGTAGGTTTCCTTGATATATATATATATATATATATATATATTTTTTTTTTCACTGAAAAAACCATAGGTTTTAGGGACAGTTATAGTTAGTTGGACATTTCACTCGTACAAAACCATAGAAATTCCCCGTTATAGTTAGTTCAGCTAACTATAACTCGCGCCCCGCAATGCACTGCTGATGACGTCACATATTACATCACTCATGACATGGTCAGTGACATCACTGATGACATCACTGATGACATCTCAAATGACATCACTGATGACATCATCCAGTGACTGTGTGTTTCTGTAAAGTTTAAATATGTTTAATATATATAGGGAAAGGCGTATTGAAGAATGAGTGGGTGTATAAGTGTCTGAATGGATGATTTAGTACGTGCGTGACTGACTCTACAAGTGAGTGATTAAACGTATCTTACTGAGTGCATGGGTTAGTGACTAAACTGTGTGAATGTCTGTATCCGTCTGTTTGTTGGTGTGTAAGTGGATGCATGGATTTACGAATAGCTACATGAGTGTCTGTATGGGTTATTGATTGGTTCTCTGAGTATCTGTATGGCTGCCTGAGTGTTTGTGTGGAGCTATAGACCAATTTCAAGAATCCCTTTCCCGGCTAAAGTGTTGGAAAAACTATTGAATAACCAATTGTCAAAATTTCTAGCCTCTGCAAACGTCCTGGACCGATCACAGTATGGATTCAGGGAGGAACATGGAACCGAGACAGCTCTGATTATGGCAGTAGAGGAACTCAGGACAGTATTAGATACCGGTGGGAAGGCCGCCCTGATCCTTCTGGATCTATCGGCGGCCTTCGACACGGTAAACCATGAGATACTTCTGACCCAGCTAGCAGAACTGGGAGCTCACGACACTGCACTGAAGCTGTTATCCTCATATTTGACAGATAGAACTTTTACAGTCAAATTAGGAGACTTCACATCCAAACCATTCAACTCACCATGCGGAGTACCACAGGGGTCCTCCTTGAGCCCCACTCTCTTCAATATATACGTTGCCCCCTTGGCAGCCATAATAAGAAAGTGTGGGTTCTTACCAGTCTCCTACGCAGATGACACCCAAATAGTGGTGTCAGTCTCAAACAATCTGGAGGATACAGCCGACCGATTCAGCAACTGCATGAGACAGGTTAAAGATTGGATGCAGCTTAACTGCCTCAAATTGAATAGTGATAAAACCGAAGTCATGCTGCTCGGGGCAGACACGAATTTTTGGTCGCCTAAATGGTGGCCGGATAGCTTAGGCGAATTCCCCTCCCCAGTGGACAAAGTCAGAAATCTGGGAGTTATACTGGATAATAAACTGTCTTTTAACGCCCAGATAAATAAACTGACTTCCTCTGTGTGGTTCATTTTAAAAATGATTAGAAGACTACTGCCTTTCTGTTGGAACCGGGTTTACCGAGTCCGCCATGGTAGCATGGCGCGAAGCGGGAAAGCACGCGAAGGCAATGTGTAAGGCAGTTGTGCAGCACACTCTTACTTTGACTCAGAAATGCGAACGCAATAACATGACACCACACCAGGCTTGTGTATTTAAAATCAAGATCTTTTATATATAAATTAAGTTGGCATCAGATGAGGCAGATTAATTCAGATCTACATTCAAATTCATTGCATTACTCAACTGGTGCACATTTTAAATAAAGCATCCTAGCTCATCAACATTGTAGGCCACTAAGAGGCCGCAGGAATTATCTCCTAAACGTAGCACTTAATAATGATCTCAAGGTACGTTAATAAAACATGGGCCTAAACATGCAGGTCACTTTAGCATATTCAATTACTTAAAAGAAGGCTTTTCACGTTACATTTAAATAGGCCTGCATTAATCTAGGCGCGCCCACATTCAGTACAGTGGGCGTCGCAATTCCAGTACACCTGTAACATAAAACACTTCAACTCTTGGCGGTGTACACTTCAGCTCAATTCAATTAAACACTTTCCCCTGTGGTAAAGACTTAGTAGTTAAAAGCATGGCCTAGGCAGTAATTACAATAGGCATCTGCAATAAATTAATAAATACTGTAGGGAACCCCTCAACATGTCCTGTATCCTGGGGCTTCTATGACCCTTAGGGGTTAACTCCAGGCTAGGCCTACTCCTCTCCGGGGCCTCGCCTCATGGGGAAAGTTACACAATTAATTATGGGGTTAATGGTGGCCCCCGGCCCCCAGTGGCGTTTTGTGGGCCCTAGGGGCCTCCTGGGCTCACCTGTTGCTTGTTCGTTGGTCGCGCTTCTTTAGCGACTGGCACTCCCCCAAGCCCGGCCCGTGTTCTGGAGGGCGGGGCCCGGTCGGGGTACCTTGGCCTTCAGGCCGGACTGTCGGGACGTTGCGGGGGCCGGTATCACCTTCCTCCGGCCCCCGGGATCAGGGAAATGACTGCGCGCACGTTGTGGGGGCCGGGATCACCTTCCTCCGGCCCCCGGGATCAGGTAAGTGAAGTTGCGCGGGCTCAGGGACTTCAGGATGGGGAGCGGGAGCCAGCAGTCCTCTTCGGCCGGCTCCCCGTCTCCCTCTACACGGCCGGGGCTCTTCCTGGGCCTCCGTCGGCGCTGGGGGCGTGACCGGAGCCGGTGCCCAATCGTTGCGCGGCCTTCCTGGGGGCGCGGCCGGCGTCCCCGGCTGCTTGGAGACGGCGTCGGCGGGGCCTGGAGGCCTCGCTGGTCGCGCTAGGCCGCGATGGCGATTTCTTCAGCCGCGACGGCGGCAGGGGTGATTTCTTCGGCCGCGACGGCGGCGATGGGGCCCAGGGCCCAGTGGCAACAATTTGGGGCAATTTATAGAGGCTTCGGTGAGGCGCGGACGGCGCACCTCACCACATATACTTGAGGGCTTCCCTCACCTCAGCGCTCCCTTCGGTGAGGGCGCGACGGCGCACCTCACCACACGGCACTTCTCCTCAGGCGGCGGCGGCCGCGGCGGTGATCTCCACACAAGGTCAGTGACCTGAGGGGTGGCAGAAAGCAGGGCGCACCAGCAGCCTGTGGGCAGGGCTGACTGGAAAAGTACTTGGGGGCAGCACAGCAGCAGGCAGAAATGAATAGGGGGTGAAGGTCTAGCGCTTCAGGGTACGGCGCTTTACCTGGTGATCCCCAGTTGGGCAGTTTAGGATTCAGACCTTGCTTGCCGGTCAGGCCTTCTCAAATTAAGGTGTCTGGCGACTGCTCCAGCTTGGTTGCTTCTTAGGCGCTTCTTGTCAGGAGTTTCTTGTCAGAAGTTCCTTATTATGACCTAGGTCCAGTAAAAATATGGTGGCAAAAATGAGGCGCAAAAGGGAAAAAAAACAGGGAAAGACCACCCTAGGGCTGACAGGTCTAACACCTTTCATTCCCCAAGAATCATGCAAAACACTAGTAACGGCGCTGGTTTTGTCCAGAATGGACTATGGCAATGCCTTGTATGCTGGGATACAAATCCAACACCTGACAAAACTCCAGCGTTTACAGAATGCAGCAGCAAGGCTGGTGCTGGACATCCCTAGATCAGAACCAGTTGCCCACAGACTAAGAGCTCTCCACTGGTTACCAATGGAGAAAAGAATAAGATTTAAGACAGCCTGCTTGGCCTACAAGGCCCTTCATGGTATAGGGCCACAATTTTTAAAAACACATCTGAAACGGTATGAGCCATGCAGGAACCTGAGGTCTGGGCAGGCAAAATTGATACAGGTCCCAAGATTTAAGCAGGTCAGGTGGGGGAGAAGCTTCTGGTGCAGACGGCCAAGACCTGGAACCTGCTCCCTATCACAATAAAAAATAGCCCCTCGCTCCTATCATTCAGGAAAGCTGTAAAAACCTGGCTTTTTACCTCTTAGTTAGAGCTCTTTATCATCGGCAGTCTCTTGCTACATCGACTTAGCGCCAAGCCGTCCTTGGGCATTTGCGCACTTTACAAATTTTCAAATCAAATCAAATCATGTGGGTGGGGTGTGTGTGACTCTGTACATAGATGTGTGAGTGGGTGATTCACTGGGTGCATGATTTCAAGAGTGCATCTGTGATGGACTGCTTGGGTGGGTGAGTGTGTGTATGGGTGTGTTAGTGAGTGAATGTATATCTCAGTGGTACATGTGCGAGTAACTACATATGTAAAAGGCAGTATATATGTGTGTTAGAGTATTTAAATGGCTATAAGTGAGAGTGTGTGATTGTGAGAGTGGCTGTATGGATGCGTGTGTGCTTGTATCAGTTATTGTATAAGAGCGTAAGAATGTGCTAGTATTTGTATGAGTAAGTGAGCTGGTGTGTGTATAACTGTATAGGGTGTGTGATTAATTTTTTGCATGACTGACTAGGTGTGTGAGTACCTCTATGGATGAGTGGCGGTGTGTGAGTGTTTATATAGGTGTATGAGTGCATATGATAGTCCTATACTGAGTGACTGTAAGTAGGAGTGACTGTACGGGTGAGTGAGTAGATGTGTGTGTGTAGACCTAAGAATCAGTGAGTGGGTATGTAGTTATTGGTATTGGAGTGTGTATGGTTTTGAGAATGGCAGTCTGTAATTTAGAGTGGGTGTATCAAAAGTTATATTAGGGTGTGAGAAGATGCATGAAATTATCACATGGATGATGTCATCAGTGATGTCATCAGTGATGTCATTTGAGATGTCATCAGTGATGTCACTGACCATGTCATGAGTGATGTAATTTGTGACGTCATCAGTAGTGCATTGTGGGCGCGAGTTATAGTTAGCTGAACTAACTATAACAGGGGAATTTCTATGGTTTTGTACGAGTGAAATGTCCAACTAACTATAACTGTCCCTAAAACCTATGGTTTTTCAGTGAATTTCAAAGGTTTTTTAAATGCTAATTTCTAACTATTTCAAAGGTTTTTTAAATGCTAATTTCTAACTGTGAGAAGTTGGCCTGGCATATGCTGTCCACTAATTATAGTGGGCACCTTGCACCAGTCCAAACAACCCCTTATTGGAGATAGGTTAAAGACAACCTTTATTGAAAGCTATCCTAGTGGTAGCTATGGAGAGCAGCCTTCAGGCTAAGTCTTGAAGGAATGTAAAGCAGCTTGTTTTACCAGTCTATAATCTCTTGAGTGACCAAATGAAAGAGCACCACACCAGGTATATATTCAAAATATATGTATTTATTGCTAAACACACCCCTCTAGTCTCTTTATGAGGCTAGAGTTCGAAGTACACAAGTTATAAGTTATTTAAACACAGTAATAGCACAAATACACGTTTGGGCCCTAGGGGCGTACCAAACCATATACCAATAAAGTGGTATAAGAACCACGACTGAACTAGACACTAGGCCTAGAGCCTCTAGAAGTGCTTGGACCACAAGGAACCTCCCAAGGTAGTGACACAGGGGACCCACGGGGGACGCGTGGAGTGTAAA
>CAWUFW010023704.1:0-71186 GCA_963921515.1 Calotriton arnoldi | reverse complement strand
GTGCACTTTCGTTCAGTTACGTATTGCTAGTGGGTGTAGTCACCCCTCCCTTGACCCTCCCATAGGTGGGGTCATAGAGTTAGTCCCTCCCTGTTTTACTGGTTAAAATGGGGAACCCTTGCCACAGCAAGATTAGATTATACCTGGACGAAACTCTGACACTGAATCCTGGACCTTCGACGCTCTACGACAAGATTAGAGGACTGAAGAATCTCCCTTGGGGTCAAGGAGTGACTCCCCTGCTTGGCAGGCACCAAAGAAGCATCTGTCCGGTTCGCATTACTGAAGCTCCCGTCGGACGCCGAAGTCATCGTATCACCAGAGGTAGATTCTCAGACTTCCCCGAGGCTACCCTGAGTCCCCAGCAAAGCTGAGGCCCGTGGCTATCATGGGTGACTTGAGACCGTGACCCCTGGACACCGAGCACATTTGCAAGTGCACCATCTTCTAGGTCTCCTAAGAAGTCGTGCTTTGGGCTCCGAGTAGCCCTAGCCTCCAGCACCACCTGCACCGAAGATCACTGGCCCCCACTCCACGAGTGTCCTGTAAGCCAGCTCCACGTGCGGCGTCACGAGGCTCCTTTGCGGTCGCTAGCCCGTTGGCTAGTAGCCCTTAATGAAGGCCAATCTTTTCTTTACTTGGCATCCTGGTTGCTCCAGGCCTGCCCTCACTTACCCTCGCTGGGTGAGTTCCACAGACCTTGCTGGTCTGCACCATCGACGATCTTCATCTTGCTCGAGAATTGCCGTTGCCAAGGCTTGTTGGGTCCAATCCGGTCGCCGACACCTCAGCACTCGACAGACATCGAGCACCAGTCCGAATCCTGCTCCTGGTCGCCGACAACGCCTCCCGGACCTCGTGACTGAAGAGTCAAGACGACTGTCAACGCACCTGAAGCACTCGACATCGGTGGGCATCTGTCCATCGCCTTCCTGGTCACTGGCTAGTGACCCAGACTCTGTCCCCTCTGCTTTCAGGTTCACCAGAACTCCAATCCACTCTGGGATCCACCCGGACACTTTTCTCTTGGCCGCCAGCAGCACTTTGCAGCAGATCGCCATTCGAATCGACGACGAAACCCGACCCCGAAAGGCACCTATGCACCCGGCTTCCCTGGGTGAGGTAACACGAGTACTCCGGTGCTCCCGTGGGTAGAGACTCTTCAAAGTCCTAGATCTCAAAGGGTTTTGTCCTAGTCCTCTTTTAAGTGTCCCTTTCCTCTATTTTCCCGATCCCGACTTTCTCCATAGAAGTTAACGGCGTATCGCGGTTGTGTATTTACACTGCACGCGTCTCCCGTGGGTCCCCTGTGTCACTACCTTGGGTGGTTCCTTGTGGTCCAAGCACTTCTAGAGGCTCTAGGCCTAGTGCCTAGTTCAGTCGTGGTTCGCATACCACTTTATTGGTATATGGTTTGGTACGCCCCTAGGGCCCAAACGTGTATTTGTGCTATTACTGTAATTTAAGATCTTATAACCTATGTACTTCGAACTCTAGCCTCATAAAGAGACTAGAGGGGTGTGTTTAGTAATAAATACATATATTTTGAATATATACCTGGTGTGGTGCTCTTTCATTTGGTCACTCAAGAGGTTATAGACTGGTAAAACAAGACTTAGCCTGAAGGCTGCTCTCCATAGCTACCACTAGGATAGCTTTCAATAAGGTTGTCTTTAACCTATCTACCATAAGAGTCGATTTGGACTGGTGCAAGGTGCCCACTATAATTAGTGGACAGCATATGCCAGGCCAACTTCTCACACCTTCTTTTCCAATTCTTGGGGAGAGGTCAGATCAGAGTCCACCAGATACTGGTGCAAAAGCTGGTTTTGACAATTATTAAGGATCTGCTCCCTCATAATCAAATTGTACAATCCTAAAAAGTCATGCACTTTGTTGCCATGTATCCAACCTTCCAGAGCCTTTGTAGCACAATCTACAAAATCAACCCAGTCTTGAGTCTGAGCTTTTTGGGTGTCTCTGAACTTCAACCTATACTGTTCAGTGGTTAGGCCAAACCCATCTATCAGAGCACTCTTCAAGACTGTGTAATTGTCAGCATCCTCTTCTCTTACAGTGAGGAGCTTGTCTCTACCTTTGTCTGCAAAGGAGAGCCACAAGATTGCTGCCCACTGCCTCTGGGGGACCTTCTGAACTTTACAGGCCCTCTCCAGTGCAGTTATCCATTTGTGGATGTCATCCTCACTCTGGTAGGGAGGGACAATCTTGTTTAGGTTTCTATGGTCATAAGACCTTTCCCTATCTCTAGGGATATTGCTGCCACCATGGGACTCTAGTCCCAACTTTCTTTTCTCTCTAAAGAGATCTAGGGACTCCCTGTCTAAGGCTACTTGCTTCCTTCTGAGTTCAAGCTGAGCTTCCTCATATTGAATCAGCCTCTTTCTTCTCTCATGAGAGGATTCCCTCCTATGAGATGAGACAGAGCTCCCTATTGAGGTGCCAGAGTGGTTAGACTCCTGAGAAGGAGATCTAGACTTTCTGGGCACACTCATAATCCTTCCTGGGGGACAAAGAGGGCATCATCCTGATCATCCTCTTCATCTTCCACAGGAGGGATTGGGTTATCCAGGTCAGGGTCATTATCACCCTCCTGGCCAGTTTCAGAGGGGGGGCTGGGGGTATTGGTACCCCTGGTCCCTTCCTCTTCTTCTGCCCCACCCTCAGCTCCTACCCCTTCAGTCCCCAAGGGCTTACTAAGGTCATAAGCCACCAACAACTCTTTAAGGTGTTGGGACTTTGGCCTGTCCTTAATTTCCTCAAGTTACATAATGCTCTCAATTCCAAGAATGGGAGGGTATCATACTTGGAGGGAAGAAGCCCAGTGGCTTCTGGTAAGGATTCTCTAGATCCTACCTTTAAAGACATTACTAGTGTGGTGTGGTGTATGCACTACCTACTCTAGTGTGGCCTACTAAACTCTCTTGAGTTGTAGAAAGGGTGTGCTATCCCTTTACACACAACTCTAAGTTCAGTAGAACTTACTGTATTCTAAGCTTAAATTATATGTACCTTAGGTACCTTTAGTGGTATTCAGTTGATCAATTCAATTGAGATTATCTGGTAAAACAATAGCAAGCTGGAATCCCACACGCTGCACACCAATGTGAGAAGTTGGCCTGGCATATGCTGTCCACTAATTATAGTGGGCACCTTGCACCAGTCCAAACAACCCCTTATTGGAGATAGGTTAAAGACAACCTTATTGAAAGCTATCCTAGTGGTAGCTATGGAGAGCAGCCTTCAGGCTAAGTCTTGAAGGAATGTAAAGCAGCTTGTTTTACCAGTCTATAATCTCTTGAGTGACCAAATGAAAGAGCACCACACCAGGTATATATTCAAAATATATGTATTTATTGCTAAACACACCCCTCTAGTCTCTTTATGAGGCTAGAGTTCGAAGTACACAAGTTATAAGTTATTTAAAGACAGTAATAGCACAAATACACGTTTGGGCCCTAGGGGCGTACCAAACCATATACCAATAAAGTGGTATAAGAACCACGACTGAACTAGACACTAGGCCTAGAGCCTCTAGAAGTGCTTGGACCACAAGGAACCACCGAAAGGTAGTGACACAGGGGACCCACGGGGGACGCGTGCAGTGTAATTACACAACCGCGATACGCCGTTGACTTCTATGGAGAAAGTCGTGATCGGGAAATTAAAGAAAAGGGACACTTAAAGGAGGACTTGGAGCAAACCCTTTGAGAACTAGTACTTTGAAGAGTCTCTACCCACGGGAGCACCGGAGTACTCGTGTTACCTCACCCAGGGAAGCCGGGTGCATAGGTGCCTTTCGGGGTCGGGTTTCGTCGTCGATTTGAATGGCGATCTGCTGCAAAGTGCTGCTGGCGACCAAGTGGAAAGTGTCCGGTTGGATCCAAGAGTGGATCGGAGATCTGAAGAACCTGAAAGCAGAGGGGACAGAGTCTGGGTCACTAGCCAGTGACCAGGATGGCGATGAGCGGATGCCCACCGATGTCGAGTGCTTCAGGTGCGTTGACGGTTGTGTTGACTCTTCAGCCACGAGGTCCAGGAGGCATTGTCGGCGACCAGGAGCAGGATTCGGGCTGGTACACGATGTCTGTCGAGTGCTGAGGTGTCGACGACCGGATTGGACACAACAAGCCTTGGCAACGGCAAGTCTCGGTGAAGATGAAGATCGTCAAGGTCTGAGGAACTCACCCAGCGAAGGTAAGTGAGGACAGGCCTGGAGCAACCAGGATGCCCAAGAAGAAAAAGATTGGCCTTCGTGAAGGGCTACTAGCCAACGGGCTAGCGACCGCGAAGGAGCCTCGAGACGTCGCACGTGGATCTGGCTCACAGGACACTCGTGGAGTGGAGGCCAGTGATCTTCGGTGCAGTTGGTGCTGGAGGCTAGGGCTACTCGGAGCCCAAAGCACGACTTTGTGGGAGACCCAGAAGAGGATGCACTTGCAAGTGTGCTTGGTGTCCAGGGGTCACGGTCTCACGTTACCCACGATAGCTACGGGCCTCAGCTTTGCTGGGGACTCAGGGTAGCCTCGGGGAAGTCTGAGAATCCACCTCTGGTGATGCGAAGACTTCGGCGTCCGACGGGAGCTTCAGAAATGCAGACCGGACAGATGCGTCTTTGGTGCTTGCCAAGCAGGGGAGTCACTCCTTGACCCCAAGGGAGATTCTTCTGTCCTCTAGTCTTGAGTAGAGCGTCGAAGTTCCAGGATTCTGTTTCAGAGTTTCATCCAGGGATAATCTAAAGTCCTAAGGACTGGGTTCCTATACTTATACTAAGTATAGGGGTTGGACTACTCTGTGGCCCCACCTATGGGTGGGTCAGGGCAGAGGGGTGGCTACACCCCTTTCCCTTTGTCCAGTTCGCGAAAAAGCAGGGGCTGCAAGCCCCTGATCCGGTTTGAACTGGGGTATGCACAGGGACACCAAATGTGCCCCCAGTGCAGGACTTCAAAGCACCCGAAAGTGCTCCCGCCCAGCCCCAATACACATTATCCTGTCTGGGGAGGTGGTCACACCTCCCTGGGACAGGAAACCTATTGTCCAGGCCTCCCCTGCCGGAGTTTCGTCCAGCAGCAGGAGGCCAGACTCGTGTCTGTGGCAGCAGCATCCATTTTGTGATGCCAGGGCTTTAGAAAGAAGTTACCGGGCTAGCCAGAGTTAACATGTCTTTCCCTCTAGAAGGGTGGAATGCTACCCCCGCCGCCAGAATTGGCGGGGGGTAGTATTCCAAGATGTTTGACACCAAACACGACATGTTTAGGTGCAGCCATTCCAAAGTTAGCATTTAACGCGAGGTTATAATGCGCTTAAGAGTATATGGTCAGGCTGCACTACAAACAGCATCAGAGAAGGGTCTCCGAACGCTGCAGAGGGGCCCTGCTCATGCAGGGGCACCCTCTCACATAGGAACCATGCACTCTGCCTTTAGGATTGATAAGGCCTGCCTTAGGAGTGACTTATAGGTTTATATGTGTGTATGTATTTAGTGATATAGGTAACCTATATCACAGTAAGGAGTGCATGCACCACCTTACCCAGGCTGCAGTAGCAGACCTGTGGTGTCAGTTTGGATGGCCTTCCAGGGGTGGCATAATACGTGCTGCAGCCCCTGGTAGGCCTCTGAGGTACCTATGCCCTTGGTACATAGTATACCATATACTAGGGACTTATAAGGGCACTCCATATTCCAATCAGTGATGTGCCTAAGGCACATGGAAACCTTTTTACAGAGAAAGCAGATAGACTGGGGCCCTGAATAGCAGGATCCCAGTCCAACTAAGTCATAAACCAGCAAAACACCATAAAAAAAGTGGGGGCAACCATATAGTCAGATTCCACCTTCCTACACAGTCTCTCTGTCAGTCAGTCTCTCTGTCAGTCAGTCACTCTCTTGGTCAGTCAGTCTCTCTCTGTCAGTCAGTCTCTCTCTGACAGTCAGTCTCAGTCAGTCAGTCTCTCTCTGTTTGTCTCTCTCTCTGTCAGTCAGTCTCTCTCTGTCAGTCAGTCTCTCTCTGTCAGTCAGTCTCTCTCTCTCAGTCAGTCTCTCTCTGTCAGTCAGTCAGTCTCTCTCTCTCTCTCAGTCAGTCAGTGTCTCTCTGTCAGTCAGTCTCTCTGTCAGTCAGTCTCTCTGTCAGTCAGTCTCTCTGTCAGTCAGTCTCTCTGTCAATCAGTCAGTCTCTCTCTCTCTCTCTGTCAGTGTCTCTCTGTCAGTCAGTCACTCTCTTGGTCAGTCAGTCTCTCTCTGTCAGTCAGTCTCTCTCTGACAGTCAGTCTCTCTCTGACAGTCAGTCTCTGTCAGTCAGTCTCTCTCTCTCAGTCAGTCTCTCTCTCTCAGTCAGTCTCTCTCTCTCTGTCAGTCTCTCTCTCTGTCAGTCTCTCTCTCTCTGTCAGTCTCTCTCTCTCTGTCAGTCTCTCTCTCTCTGTCAGTCTCTCTCTCTCTCTCTCTCTAAGTCAGTCTCTCTGTCAGTTAGTTTCTCTCTGTCAGTCAGTCTCTCTCTTAGTCAGTCAGTCTCTCTCTCAGTCTCTCTCTGTCAGTCAGTCTCTCTCTCAGTCTCTCTCTCTGTCAGTCTCTCTCTCTCACTCAGTCTCTCTCTCTCTCTCTCTCTCTGTCAGTCTCTCTCTCATTCAGTCTCTCTCTCATTCAGTCAGTCTCTCTCTCATTCAGTCAGTGTCTCTGTCAGTCAGTCTCTCTCTCTGTCAGTCTCAGTCAGTCTCTCAGTCAGTCTCTCTCAGTCAGTCACTCTCTCAGTCAGTCTCTCAGTCAGTCACTCTCTCAGTCAGTCTCTCTCTCAGTCAGTCAGTCTCTCTGTCAGTCAGTCTCTCTCTCAGTCAGTCTCTCTCTCTCAGTCAGTCTCTCTCTGTCAGTCAGTCTCTCTCTGTCAGTCAGTCTCTCTCTGTCAGTCAGTCTCTCTCTCTCAGTCAGTCTCTCTCTCTCTCAGTCAGTCTCTCTCTCTCAGTCAGTCTCTCTCAGTCAGTCTCTCTCTCTCTCAGTCAGTCTCTCTGTCAGTCAGTCAGTCTCTCTGTCAGTCTCTCTCTCTCAGTCAGTCTCTCTCTCTCTCAGTCAGTCTCTCTGTCAGTCAGTCTCTCTGTCAGTCAGTCTCTCTGTCAGTCAGTCAGTCTCTGTCAGTCTCTCTCTCTGTCAGTCAGTGTCTCTCTGTCAGTCAGTCTCTCTCTCTCAATCAGTCTCTCTGTTAGTCAGTCTCTCGGTCATTCAGTCTCTCTCTCTCAGTCAGTCTCTCTCAGTCAGTCTCTCTCTCTGTCAGTCTCTCTCTCTCTCTCTCTCTCTCTGTCAGTCTCTCTCTCAGTCAGTCAGTCTCTCTCTCAGTCAGTCAGTCTCTCTCTCAGTCAGTCAGTCAGTCTCTCTCTCAGTCAGTCTCTCTCTCAGTCAGTCAGTCTCTCTCTCAGTCAGTCAGTCTCTCTCTCAGTCAGTCAGTCTCTCTCTGTCAGTCAGTCTCTCTCAGTCAGTCAGTCTCTCTCAGTCAGTCAGTCTCTCTCTCAGTCAGTCAGTCTCTCTCACTCAATCAGTCAGTCTCTCTCACTCAGTCAGTCTCTCTCAGTCTCTCTCTCTGTCAGTCAGTCTCTCTCTCTCTGTCAGTCAGTCTCTCTCTCAGTCTCTCTGTCAGTCTCTCTCAGTCAGTCAGTCTCTCTCAGTCAGTCAGTCTCTCTCAGTCAGTCTCTCTCACTCAATCAGTCAGTCTCTCTCACTCAATCAGTCTCTCTCAGTCAGTCTCTCTCTCTGTCAGCCAATCTCTCTCTCAGTCAGTCAGTCTCTCTCTCAGTCAGTCTCTCTCTGTCAGTCAGTCTCTCTCAGTCAGTCAGTCTCTCTCAGTCAGTCACTCTCTCTCGTTCAGTAAGTCTCTCAGTCAGTCAGTCTCTCTCTCATTCAGTCAGTCTCTCTCATTCAGTCAGTCTCTCTCATTCAGTCTCTCTCTCAGTCAGTCTCTCAGTCAGTCTCTCAGTCAGTCTCTCAGTCAGTCTCTCAGTCAGTCAGTCAGTCTCTGTCAGTCAGTGTCTCTCTCTCTCTGTCAGGCTAAGTCAGTCAGTCTCTCTCAGTCAGTCAGTCTCTCTGTCAGTCAGTCTCTCTGTCAGTCAGTCTCTCTGTCAGTCAGTCTCTCTGAGTCAGTCTCTCTCGCTGGCAGTCTCAGTCAGTCAGTCTCTCTCTCTCTCTGTCAGTCAGTCTCTCTCAGTCAGTCTCTCTCTCAGTCAGTCTCTCTCAGTCAGTCTCTCTCAGTCAGTCTCTCTCAGTCAGTCACTCTCAGTCAGTCACTCTCAGTAAGTCTCTCTCTCTGTCAGTCAGTCTCTCTCTCAGTCAGTCTCTCAGTGAGTCAGTCTCTCAGTGAGTCAGTCTCTCTCTGTCAGTCAGTCTCTCTCTCAGTCAGTCTCTCTCTCAGTCAGTCTCTCTGTCAGTCAGTCTCTCTGTCAGTCAGTCTCTCTGTCAGTCAGTCTCTCTCTCAGTCAGTCTCTCTCTCAGTCAGTCTCTCTCTCAGTCAGTCTCTCTCTCTGTCAGTCTCTCTCTCAGTCGGTCAGTCTCTCTCTCAGTCAGTCAGTCTCTCTCTCAGTCAGTCAGTCTCTCTCTGTCAGTCAGTCAGTCTCTCTCTCTGTCAGTCTCAGTCAGTCAGTCTCTCTCTCAGTCAGTCTTTCTCTCTCTGTCAGTCAGTCTCTCTCTGTCAGTCAGTCTCTGTCAGTCAGTCTCTCTCTCACTCAGTCAGTCTCTCTCTCACTCAGTCAGTCTCTCTCTCTGTCAGTCAGTTTCTCTCTCTCTGTCAGTCAGTTTCTCTCTCTCTCTGTCAGTTTCTCTCTCAGTCAGTCTCTCTCAGTCAGTCAGTCTCTCTCTGTTAGTCTCTCTCTCTGTCAGTCAGACTCTCTGTCAGTCTCTCTCTCTGTCAGTCAGTCTCTCTCTGTCAGTCAGTCTCTCTCTCAGTCAGTATCTCTCTGTCAGTCAGTCTCTCTATCTCTCTCAGTCAGTGTCTCTCTGTCAGTCACTCTCTCTCTCAGTCAGTCTCTCTGTCAGTTAGTTTCTCTCTGTCAGTCAGTCTCTCTCAGTCAGTCTCTCAGTCTCTCTCTGTCAGTCAGTCTCTCTCAGTCTCTCTCTCAGTCAGTCAGTCTCTCTGTCAGTCAGTCTCTCTGTCAGTCAGTCTCTCTCTGTCAGTCAGTCTCTCTCTGTCAGTCAGTCTCTCTCTCAGTCTCTCTCTCTGTCAGTCTCTCTCTCTCTCTGTCAGTCAGTCTCTGTCAGTCAGTCTCTCTGTCAGTCAGTCTCTCTCTGTCAGTCAGTCTCTCTGTCAGTCTCTCTCTCAGTCAATCAGTCTCTCTCTCTGTCAGTCAGTCTCTCTCAGTCAGTCAGTCTCTCTCTTAGTCAGTCTCTCTCAGTCAGTCTCTCTTAGTCAGTCTCTCTCTCTGTCAGTCAGTCTCTCTGTCAGTCAGTCTCTCTCTCTGTCAGTCTCTCTCTCAGTCAATCAGTCTCTCTGAGTCAGTCAGTCTCTCTCAGTCAGTCAGTCTCTCTCAGTCAGTCACTCTCTCTCGTTCAGTCAGTCTCTCAGTCAGTCAGTCTCTCTCTCATTCAGTCAGTCTCTCTCATTCAGTCAGTCTCTCTCTGTCAGTCTCTCTCTCAGTCAGTCAGTCTCTCAGTCAGTCTCTCAGTCAGTCTCTCAGTCAGTCTCTCAGTCAGTTAGTCAGTCAGTCAGTCAGTCAGTGTCTCTCTCTCTCTGTCAGGCTAAGTCAGTCTCTCTCAGTCAGTCTCTCTGTCAGTCAGTCTCTCTGTCAGTCAGTCTCTCTCAGTCAGTCTCTCTCGCTGGCAGTCTCAGTCAGTCAGTCTCTCTCTCTCTGTCAGTCAGTCTCTCTCTGTCAGTCAGTGTCAGTCTCTCTCAGTCAGTCTCTCTCAGTCAGTCACTCTCAGTCAGTCTCTCTCTCAGTCAGTCAGTCTCTCTCTCAGTGAGTCTCTCTGTCAGTCAGTCTCTCTGTCAGTCAGTCTCTCTCTCAGTCAGTCTCTCTCTCAGTCAGTCTCTCAGTCAGTCAGTCTCTCTGTCAGTCAGTCTCTCTGTCAGTCAGTCTCTCTGTCAGTCAGTCTCTCTGTCAGTCAGTCAGTCTCTCTCTCAGTCAGTCAGTCTCTCTCAGTCAGTCAGTCTCTCTCTCAGTCAGTCTCTCTCTCAGTCAGTCTCTCTCTCAGTCAGTCACTCTCTCAGTCAGTCAGTCTCTCTGTCAGTCAGTCTCTCTGTCAGTCAGTCTCTCTGTCAGTCAGTCTCTGTCAGTCAGTGTCTCTCTCTCTCTGTCAGGCTAAGTCAGTCAGTCTCTCTCAGTCAGTCAGTCTCTCAGTCAGTCTCTCTGTCAGTCAGTCTCTCTGTCAGTCAGTCTCTCTGTCAGTCAGTCTCTCTGTCAATCAGTAAGTCTCTCTCTCAGTCAGTCTCTCTCGCTGGCAGTCTCAGTCAGTCTCTCTCTCTGTCAGTCAGTCTCTCTCTCTCTCAGTCAGTCTCTCTCAGTCAGTCTCTCTCAGTCAGTCTCTCTCAGTCAGTCACTCTCAGTCAGTCACTCTCAGTCAGTCACTCTCAGTCAGTCACTCTCTGTCAGTCACTCTCTGTCAGTCTCTCTCTCTGTCAGTCAGTCTCTCTCAGTCAGTCAGTCTCTCTCTCAGTCAGTCAGTCTCTCGCTCAGTCAGTCTCTCTCTCAGTCAGTCAGTCTCTCTGTCAGTCAGTCTCTCAGTCAGTCTCTCTCTCAGTCAGTCTCTCTCTCAGTCAGTCTCTCTCTCAGTCAGTCTCTCTGTCAGTCAGTCTCTGACAGTCAGTCTCTCTCTCTCTCAGTCAGTCAGTCTCTCTGTCAGTCAGTCTCTCTGTCAGTCAGTGTGAGAAGTTGGCCTGGTATATGCTGTCCACTAATTGTAGTGGGCACCTTGCACCAGTCCAAACAACCCCTTATTGGAGATAGGTTAAAGACAACCTTATTGAAAGCTATCCTAGTGGTAGCTATGGAGAGCAGCCTTCAGGCTAAGTCTTGAAGGAATGTAAAGCAGCTTGTTTTACCAGTCTATAATCTCTTGAGTGATCAAATGAAAGAGCACCACACCAGGTATATATTCAAAATATATGTATTTATTGCTAAACACACCCCTCTAGTCTCTTTATGAGGCTAGAGTTCGAAGTACATAAGTTAGAAGTTATTTAAACACAGTAATAGCACAAATACACGTTTGGGCCCTAGGGGCGTACCAAACCATATACCAATAAAGTGGTATAAGAACCACGACTGAACTAGACACTAGGCCTAGAGCCTCTAGAAGTGCTTGGACCACAAGGAACCACCCAAGGTAGTGACACAGGGGACCCACGGGGGACGCGTGCAGTGTAAATACACAACCGCAATACGCCGTTGACTTCTATGGAGAAAGTCGCGATCAGGAAATTAAAGAAAAGGGACACTTAAAGGAGGACTTGGAGCAAACCCTTTGAGAACTAGTACTTTGAAGAGTCTCTACCCACGGGAGCACCGGAGTACTCGTGTTACCTCACCCAGGGAAGCCGGGTGCATAGGTGTCTTTCGGGGTCGGGTTTCGTCGTCGATTTGAATGGCGATCTGCTGCAAAGTGCTGCTGGCGACCAAGTGGAAAGTGTCCGGGTGGATCCAAGAGTGGATCGGAGATCTGAAGAACCTGAAAGCAGAGGGGACAGAATCTGGGTCACTAGCCAGTGACCAGGAAGGCGATGGACAGATGCCCACCGATGTCGAGTGCTTCAGGTGCGTTGACGGTCGTGTTGACTCTTCAGCCACGAGGTCCAGGAGGCGTTGTTGGCAACCAGGAGCAGGATTCCGGCTGATACACAATGTCTGTCGAGTGCTGACGTGTCGGCGACCGGATTGGACCCAACAAGCCTTGGCAATGGCAAGTCTCGATGAAGATGTAGATCGTTAATGGTACAGACCAGCAAGGTCTGGGGAACTCACCCAGTGAGGGTGAGTGAGGGCAGGCCTGGAGCAACCAGGATGGCAAGTAAGAAAAAGATTGGCCTTCGTTAAAGGCTACTAGCCAATGGGCTAACGACCGCGAAGGAGCCTCGAGACGTCGCACGTGGATCTGGCTTACAGGACACTCGTGGAGTGGAGGCCAGTGATCTTCGGGGCAGTTGGTGCTGGAGGCTAGGGCTACTCGGAGCCCAAAGCACGACTTCGTGGGAGACCCAGAAGAGGATGCACTTGCAAATGTGCTCGGTGTCCAGGGGTCACGGTCTCAAGTCACCCACGATAGCTACGGGCCTCAGCTTTGCTGGGGACTCAGGGAAGCCTCGGCGAAGTCTGAGAATCTACCTCTGGTGATGCGATGACTTCGGCGTCTGACGGGAGCTTCAGAAATGCGAACCGGACAGATGCTTCTTTGGTGCCTGCCAAGCAGGGGAGTCACTCCTTGACCCCAAGGGAGATTCTTCTGTCCTCTAATCTTGAGTAGAGCGTCGAAGGTCCAGGATTCTGTTTCAGAGTTTCGTCCAGGGATAATCTAAAGTCCTAAGGACTGGGTTCCTATACTTATACTAAGTATAGGGGTTGGACTACCCTGTGGCCCCACCTATGGGTGGGTCAGGGCAGAGGGGTGGCTACACCCCTTTCCCTTTGTCCAGTTTGCGCCAAAGCAGGGGCTGCAAGCCCCTGATCCGGTTTGAACTGGGGTATGCACAGGGACACCAAATGTGCCCCCAGTGCAGGACTTCAAAGCACCCGAAAGTGCTCCCGCCCAGCCCCAATACACATTACCCTGTCTGGGGAGGTGGTCACACCTCCCTGGGACAGGAAACCTATTGTCCAGGCCTCCCCTGCCGGAGTTTCGTCCAGCAGCAGGAGGCCAGACTCGTGTCTGTGGCAGCAGCATCCATTTTGTGATTCCAGGGCTTTAGAAAGAAGTTACCGGGCTAGCCAGAGTTAACATGTCTTTCCCTCTAGAAGGGTGGAATGCTACCCCCGCCGCCAGAATTGGCGGGGGGTAGTATTCCAAGATGTTTGACACCAAACACGACATGTTTAGGTGCAGCCATTCCAAAGTTAGCATTTAACGCGAGGTTATAATGCGCTTAAGAGTATATGGTCAGGCTGCACTACAAACAGCATCAGAGAAGGGTCTCCGAACGCTGCAGAGGGGCCCTGCTCATGCAGGGGCACCCTCTCACATAGGAACCATGTACTCTGCCTTCAGGATTGATAAGGCCTGCCATAGGAGTGACTTATAGGTTTATATGTGTGTATGTATTTAGTGATATAGGTAACCTATATCACAGTAAGGGGTGCATGCACCACCTTACCCAGGCTGCAGTAGCAGACCTGTGGTGTCAGTTTGGGTGGCCTTCCAGGGGTGGCATAATACATGCTGCAGCCCCTGGTAGGCCTCTGAGGTACCTATGCCCTTGGTACATAGTATACCATATACTAGGGACTTATAAGGGCACTCCAGATTCCAATCAGTGATGTGCCTAAGGCACATGGAAACCATTTTACAGAGAAAGCAGATAGACTGGGGCCCTGAATAGCAGGATCCCAGTCCAACTAAGTCATAAACCAGCAAAACACCATAAAAAAGTGGGGCAACCATATAGTCAGATTCCACCTTCCTACATAACCCCCCCCAAACGAAAGGAGATAAGGCTAACCTTGGCCAGTTGAGCCTTTATTGACTAAGTGGCCATATAAGGAAGCACCTGCACTAGCATGGTTGCCCCCTGTCTTATGGTCCACTAAGCAATCCCTCACCCTAAGGGTATGAGAGGGTCTCCACCATGGGGAATCACTACCTGTGGTGTGCTTAGGTAAAGGACAAGGCTGGTGAGGTGTCTGAGTAGGGAAGTGAGGCCCTAGGAATGTTGGTCTCAGCTTCCTCAGATCACTAGTCACCATGTATGCCTGTCTTTCCATGACTGAGTTGCACTTTGCTCTAAGGGTCAACCTTTGGCTGCCTACAGCTGGGGGTTGGGTCCCTTTGGATGGACTACTGGAGGGACATGGCAGGTTTGGAACCTTCTGGTCCCAGGTTTGCCCTTGCCTACCAGAGTCCTTCTGGGGGAGGTCCCTACATAAAGGTATGGGGGATCCCTCAGTGTGTAGAGGAGTTTTCACCTGGCTAGGGCTACTAGCCTGGGTGCCCCTAATCTGCTGATGGGGGGTTCCTCTGGACAGGGGGCCCTGGGGGTCCACTGACCTCCTGACCTCTGCAGCCCTGGGCTGGCTGGGAGGCAGGGTAGAGAGGGGCAGGTTACCTGCTCCAGACTGGGTACCACCTTGGAAGGGTCCTCTGCCATCAGGGGGTGGCCAGGCCAGGCCTGACTACCTCTGGGGCAGTTCCTTCACTAGGGGTAGGGTCAGTTCCCTGAGGAGGCTGACCCTTATCTACTGTCTGGAGGGAAGAAGACTTTTCTTCAACCCTTGTGCTCTCTTTTGGGGGAGAGTGGGCCATTCTTCCAGGCTCCATCTCTCCAAAATCTTGGGCTGGGGCTGTGGCCATCACAGCCCCACTAACCTTTACAGGGACGCCCAGCATCCTGAGATGGGTTTGGTGTTCAATTTCAGCCCAGGCTGAAATTTCCAGATCATTGCCCATCAGGCAATCTACAGTTAGGGTTGGGGACACTGCCACTCTTTTTGGGTCTGTGACCCCCTCCCAGCTGAGATTGACTATGGCCATGGGGTGATCTGTTCTGACACCATCAATGTTGGTCACCTGGTATTTAAACTCAGGTAAAAGCTGGTGAGGGGGGACTAGTTTCCCTGCCACCACGGTGACACTAGCCCCTGTGTCCCTAAATGCCACAGCTTTCTAACCATTAATGATTGGCTCCAATCTGTACCTGCCCAATGCTGTGGGACCCATGGTAAAGGTGGCAAATCCTATACCACCATCAGAGTCAGAGGAGTCTGTTGAGGGGTCCCTGTCTGAACCAGGGCTCACCTCTGTTCCTGTTGCAAAAGCACCTAACTTTTTGGGTGCACTACTCCCAACTGGAGGATTACTACTGGTAGTACCAGGAGGGGGGGGTAGTAGTTGCTGGGGGAACATTTTCTTTATTGCCAATCCTGGGGCAACTGGGATCAGATTTCCAGTGCCCAGGCTTTTTACAGACATGGCAATATGGTTTCTTTTCAGGAGAGGAAGGAGTTTGGGACCCACCCCCAGAAGAGGAATTTTGGGGCCCTGTAGTGGACTTATCCTTAGATTTATCCCCACCTTTCTCTTGGGACTTAGTAGAATCTTTCTTCTGGTCACCACCCTGATTTTTAGTCTTAACTCTGGTTCTGACCCATTTGTGAAATGAAATGAAATGAAATGAAATTTGTACTTGTAAAGCGCACTTATACCCCCAAAGGGGTGTCCTGGCGCTGTACGCATACCGCTGTGGAACCCTTCCTGGCTTTTCCCTGTGAAATGTCCACTCCTGGGCACCCCCAGGGTGAAGCCAGGCATCCCAGCGCTGTTGGGGCCGTTGTGGAGATTAAGCAAGCTATTGCCCAGAGTTGCAGAGTGGGACCCATGATTAGAATAGGCACTGAGGCGAGAATTATCAGGTCCGAGGAAATTGAGCCCAAGACCCGCCAAGGCGGGAATTGAACCCTGGTCCCGGGCCAGATCTCTGCATCAGGGTCTGCCGCTCTAACCATTGAGCCACACTTCTCCACTTGTCTGCCTTCTTTCCCAATTCTTGGGGAGAGGTCAGATCAGAGTCCACCAGATACTGGTGTAAAAGCTGGTTTTGACAATTATTAAGGATCTGCTCCCTCATAATCAAATTGTACAATCCTAAAAAGTCATGCACTTTGTTGCCATGTATCCAACCTTCCCGAGCCTTAGTAGCACAGTCTACAAAATCAACCCAGTCTTGAGTCTGAGCTTTTTGGGTGTCTCTGAACTTCAACCTATACTGTTCAGTGGTTAGGCCAAAGCCATCTATCAGAGCACTCTTCAAGACTGTGTAATTGTCAGCATCCTCTTCTCTTACAGTGAGGAGCTTGTCTCTACCTTTGTCTGCAAAGGAGAGCCACAAGATTGCTGCCCACTGCTGCTGGGGGACCTTCTGAACTTTACAGGCCCTCTCCAGTGCAGTTATCCATTTGTGGATGTCATCCCCACTCTGGTAGGGAGGGACAATCTTGTTTAGGTTTCTATGGTCATAAGACCTTTCCCTATCTTTAGGGATATTGCTGCCACCATGGGACTCTAGTCCCAACTTTTTCTCTCTCTAAAGAGATCTAGGGACTCCCTGTCTAAGGCTACTTGCTTCCTTCTGAGTTCAAGCTGAGCTTCCTCATATTGAATCAGCCTCTTTCTTCTCTCATGAGAGGATTCCCTCCTATGAGATGAGACAGAGCTCCCTATTGAGGTTCCAGAGGGGTTATACTCCTGAGAAGGAGATCTAGACTTCCTGGGCACACTCATAATCCTTCCTGGGGGGACAAAGCGGGCATCATCGTGATTATCCTCTTCATCTTCCTCAGGAGGGATTGGGTTATCCAGGTCAGGGTCATTTTCACCCTCCTGGCCAGTTTCAGTGGGGGGGCTGGGGGTATTTCTACCCCTGGCCCCTTCCTCCTCTCCTGCCCCACCCTCTGCTCCTACCCCTTCAGTCCCCAAGGGCTTACTAAGGTCATAAGCCACCAACAACTCTTTAAGGTGTTGGGTGGTGGGACTTTGGCCTGTCCTTAATTTCCTCAAGTTACATAATGCTCTCAATTCCAAGAATGGGAGTGTATCATACTTGGAGGGTGGAAGCACAGTGGCTTCCTGCAAGGATTCTTTAGATCCTACCCTTAAAGACATTACTAGTGTGGTGTGGTGTATGCACTACCTACTCTAGTGTGGCCTACTAAACTCTCTTGAGTTGTAGAAAGGGTTGTGCTATCCCTTAACACACAACTCTAAGTTCAGTAGAACTTACTGTATTCTAAGCTTAAATTATATGTACCTTAGGTACCTTTAGTGGTTTTCAGTTGATCAATTCAATTGAGATTATCTGGTAAAACAATAGCAAGCTGGAATCCCACACGCTGCACACCAATGTGAGAAGTTGGCCTGGTATATGCTGTCCACTAATTGTAGTGGGCACCTTGCACCAGTCCAAACAACCCCTTATTGGAGATAGGTTAAAGACAACCTTATTGAAAGCTATCCTAGTGGTAGCTATGGAGAGCAGCCTTCAGGCTAAGTCTTGAAGGAATGTAAAGCAGCTTGTTTTACCAGTCTATAATCTCTTGAGTGATCAAATGAAAGAGCACCACACCAGGTATATATTCAAAATATATGTATTTATTGCTAAACACACCCCTCTAGTCTCTTTATGAGGCTAGAGTTCGAAGTACATAAGTTAGAAGTTATTTAAACACAGTAATAGCACAAATACACGTTTGGGCCCTAGGGGCGTACCAAACCATATACCAATAAAGTGGTATAAGAACCACGACTGAACTAGACACTAGGCCTAGAGCCTCTAGAAGTGCTTGGACCACAAGGAACCACCCAAGGTAGTGACACAGGGGACCCACGGGGGACGCGTGCAGTGTAAATACACAACCGCGATACGCCGTTGACTTCTATGGAGAAAGTCGCGATCAGGAAATTAAAGAAAAGGGACACTTAAAGGAGGACTTGGAGCAAACCCTTTGAGATCTAGTACTTTGAAGAGTCTCTACCCACGGGAGCACCGGAGTACTCGTGTTACCTCACCCAGGGAAGCCGGGTGCATAGGTGTCTTTCGGGGTCGGGTTTCGTCGTCGATTTGAATAGCGATCTGCTGCAAAGTGCTGCTGGCGACCAAGTGGAAAGTGTCCGGGTGGATCCAAGAGTGGATTGGAGATCTGAAGAACCTGAAAGCAGAGGGGACAGAGTCTGGGTCACTAGCCAGTGACCAGGAAGGCGATGGACAGATGCCCACCGATGTCGAGTGCTTCAGGTGCATTGACAGTCGTGTTGACACTTCAGCCACGAGGTCCAGGAGGCGTTGTTGGTGACCAGGAGCAGGATTCGGGCTGGTACACGATGTCTGTCGAGTGCTGAGGTGTCGGCGACCGGATTGGACCCAACAAGCCTTGGCAACGGCAAGTCTCAATGAAGATATAGATTGTCGATGGTGCAGACCAGCAAGGTCTGGGGAACTCACGCAGCGAGGGTTTGTGAGGGCAGGCGTGGAGCAACCAGGATGCCAAGTAAGAAAAAGATTGGCCTTCGTTAAGGGCTACTAGCCAACGGGCTTGCGACCGCGAAGGAGCCTCGAGACGTTGCACGTGGATCTGGCTCACAGGACACTCGTGGAGTGGAGGCCAGTGATCTTCGGTGCAGTTAGTGCTGGAGGCTAGGGCTACTCGAAGTCCAAAGCACGACTTTGTGGGACACCCAGAAGAGGATGCACTTGCAAATGTGCTCGGTGTCCAGGGGTCACGGTCTCAAGTCACCCACGATAGCTATGGGCCTCAGCTTTGCTGGGGATTCAGGGTAGCCTCGGGGAAGTCTGAGAATCCTCCTCTGGTGATGCGATGACTTCGGCGTCCGACGGGAGCTTCAGAAATGCGAACCGGAGAGATGCTTCTTTGGTGCCTGCCAAGCAGGGGAGTCACTCCTTGACCCCAAGGGAGATTCTTCTGTCCTCTAATCTTGAGTAGAGCGTCGAAGGTCCAGGATTCTGTTTGAGTTTCATCCAGGGATAATCTAAAGTCCTAAGGAATGGGTTCCTATACTTATACTAAGTATAGGGGTTGGACTACTCTGTGGCCCCACCTATGGGTGGGTCAGGGCAGAGGGGTGGCTACACCCCTTTCCCTTTGTCCAGTTCGTGCCAAAGCAGGGGCTGCAAGCCCCTGATCCGGTTTGAACTGGGGTATGCACAGGGACACCAAATGTGCCCCCAGTGCAGGACTTCAAAGCACCCGAAAGTGCTCCCGCCCAGCCCCAATACACATTACCCTGTCTGGGGAGGTGGTCACACCTCCCTGGGATAGGAAACCTATTGTCCAGGCCTCCCCTGCCGGAGTTTCGTCCAGCAGCAGGAGGCCAGACTCGTGCCTGTGGCAGCAGCATCCATTTTGTGATGCCAGGGCTTTAGAAAGAAGTTACCGGGCTAGCCAGAGTTAACATGTCTTTCCCTCTAGAAGGGTGGAATGCTACCCCCGCCGCCAGAATTGGCGGGGGGGTAGTATTCCAAGATGTTTGACACCAAACACGACATGTTTAGGTGCAGCCATTCCAAAGTTAGCATTTAACGCGAGGTTATAATGCGCTTAAGAGTATATGGTCAGGCTGCACTACAAACAGCATCAGAGAAGGGTCTCCGAACGCTGCAGAGGGGCCCTGCTCATGCAGGGGCACCCTCTCACATAGGAACCATGCACTCTGCCTTCAGGTTTGATAAGGCCTGCCATAGGAGTGACTTATAGGTTTATATGTGTGTATGTATTTAGTGATATAGGTAACCTATATCACAGTAAGGGGTGCATGCACCACCTTACCCAGGCTGCAGTAGCAGACCTGTGGTGTCAGTTTGGGTGGCCTTCCAGGGGTGGCATAATACATGCTGCAGCCCCTGGTAGGCCTCTGAGGTACCTATGCCCTTGGTACATAGTATACCATATACTAGGGACTTATAAGGGCACTCCAGATTCCAATCAGTGATGTGCCTAAGGCACATGGAAACCATTTTACAGAGAAAGCAGATAGACTGGGGCCCTGAATAGCAGGATCCCAGTCTAACTAAGTCATAAACCAGCAAAACACCATAAAAAAGTGGGGGCAACCATATAGTCAGATTCCACCTTCCTACAGTCAGTCTCTCTGTCAGTCAGTCTCTCAGTCAGTCAGTCTCTCAGTCAGTCAGTCTCTCTCAGTCAGTCTCTCTGAGTCAGTCAGTCTCTCTTAGTCAGTCAGTCTCCCTCTGTCTGTCAGTCTCTCTCTCTCTGTCAGTCTCTCTCTGTCAGTGTCTCTCTCAGTCAGTCTCTCTCTCAGTCAGTCAGTCTCTCTCTCAGTCAGTCAGTCTCTCTCTGTCAGTCAGTCTCTCTCTGTCAGTCTCTCTCTCTCTCTCTCTACAACATACCTTAGAAACATTGCCAATATCTCTGGCTAAACAGTTATAAGGTCCCAACGGCGAGACCTATTGGTGATGCCAATGCTTGTTTTTAATTTTTTCTTCCGGATTCGCGCACCCAGCGCGAATTCGGAAGTTTCTTAACCAGTTTACCGCGGCGGCAATTCCGCCGCGGTGCAGGGCGTTCCATTGAGTGGGCGGGGCCACGTCGGCCAACGGACGGGCGCAGCACTACGGAGGTGTAATATGTGACGTCATCAGCAGTGCATTGCGGGCGCGCGAGTTATAGTTAGCTGAACTAACTATAACGGGGGAATTTCTATGGTTTTGCATGAGTGAAATGTCCAACTAACTATAACGCCCCTGAAACCTATGGTTTTTTCAGTGAATTTCTAAGGTTTTTTAAATGCTAATTTCTAACTATAACGTGCCTGAAACCTATGGTTTTTTCAGTGAATTTCTAAGGTTTTTTAAATGCTCATTTCTAACTATAACGTGCCTGAAACCTATGGTTTTTTCAGTGAATATATATATATTTATTATACTATGTATACATGTGAAAATGTCTCGGTCCGCCTGTTTGCCTCGGTGCCATGGAAAAAATGGGTGGAACTGACGTCAGCACGCCGACGAGGTCCTCTTATGGCTCCGATGACGTCATACAGTGTCGCGAGCGGAGCCGTGCTATTATGACGTCCTCGTTGACGTGGGAGAGCTAGGAAAGAATTTCCGTGGAATGCTGGTGCAGGGGATATTCACCTAAGTGTTCAGGCTAGTCCTTTGGGAGCAACTGTTTATGTTGCCACTCCAGAAACCAAAACCAGTGATCAGAGGGCAGAGGCCCTGAGGATGGCACACGAGGTGGGGTGCCCAGTCGTGTGCACCGACGGGGCAGCGAAGTGACAAGCACCACAACCCACAAAAAAGGTAACAAGGGCACTGAATAACACAGGATCTTCTCTTTGTATCTGGCAGGAACAACGAAGTTAAAATGCCCTAGTACCAAAATGTAGAATTAGTGCTACAACGGTCTTCAAGAGGACCTGCGATGCCGCTTCTGCCTCCCGTACCCTGGAGGCGGCACATGGGTCACGCGGTACGGTCATACTGCTGTGGGATGCACACTCGTTGACCTCTCATGGCACTGCTCCACACTTCAGGGAGGACGCTTTCCATTAGCTATGTTTTCTGATGACGTTTCGCGCCGGCCCCTTCCAACAACAGAACTCCTTTAGATCCAAACAGACTCTTTCACTCTCTCACCGGAAGTGAAACCAGGCCACGCGGACACTTCCACAATACAACAGCCGGGAATGCACTTTTCGGTACAAAAACGACATTCCTTCCTCCTAATTAATCAAATAAACGTCTCACTGAAGAACAGGGGCCAGCTTTGATCAGTAAGCAGCCGTTACAACGACTTTTTTACTTCGCAATACCATTACAACGCATGCATTACCACGCATGCGTTGTACATCGCAAAGTCATTACTACGCATTTTTTAGAACGCATGGTCATTTACCACGCATGCCTTTACAACGAATTTTGTTGTAAAGGTATGTATGGTAAATGACCATGCGTTCTAAAAAACATGTAGATGATCCACGTCGTTGTAAGGAAACAGAGGCTGTTCCGTTTCCTCACAACGACGTGCACCGCCCCTCAGAGACGACGTGAAGCAGGAACCACGAGGAGAGAGGAACCACGAGGAGTGAGAGGTAAGGGGGATTGGGCATGGGGTGGGGGTTTCTTTTCTAGGGTTTAGGGTAGTGCAGTGGTGTTTGGGTGGTGTAGGAGGTCGTGCTGGGAGTAGTGTTTTAGGGTTTAGGGTAGTGCAGTGGTGTTTGGGTAGAGTAGGGGATCGTGCTGGGGGTAGTGGTTTAGGGTTTAGGGTAGTGCAGTAGTGTAGGGGGTCGTGCTGGGGTAGTGTTTTAGGGTTTAGGGTAGTGCAGTGGTGTATGGGTAGTGTAGGGGGTCATGCTGGGGTAGTGTTTTAGGGTTTAGGGTAGTGCAGTGGTGTTTGAGTAGTGTAGGGGGTCATGCTGGTGGTAGTGTTTTAGGGTTTAGGGTAGTGGAGTGGTGTTTGTGTAGTGTAGGGGGTCATGCTGGGGGTAGTGTTTTATGGTTTAGGGTAGTGCAGTGGTGTTTGGGTAGTGTAGGGTGTCGTGCTGGGGGTAGATTTAGGGTTTAGGGTAGTGCAGTGGTGTTTGGGTAGTGTAGGGAGTCGTGCTGAGGGTAGTGTTTTAGGGTTTAGGGTAGTGCAGTGGTGTTTGTGTAGTGTAGGGGGTTGTGCTGGGATAGTGTTTTACGGTTTATGTTAGTGCAGTGGTGTTTGGGTAGTGTAGAGGGTAGTGCTGGGGTAGTGTTTTAGGGTTTAGGGTAGTGCAGTGGTGTTTGTGTAGTGTAGGGGTTAGTGCTGGGGGTAGTGTTTTAGGGTTTAGGGTAGTGCAGTGGTGTTTGGGTAGTGTAGTGGTTCATGCTGGGGGTAGTGTTTTAGGGTTTAGGGTATTGCAGTGGTGTTTGGGTAGTGTAGGGGGTCGTGCTGGGGGTAGATTTAGGGTTTAGGGTAGTGCAGTGGTGTTTGTGTTGTGAGGGGGTTGTGCTGGGGGTAGTGTTTTAGGGTTTAGAGTAGTGCAGTGGTGTTTGTATAGTGTAGGGGGGTTTAGGGTAGTGCAGTGGTGTTTGTGTAGTGGGTCATGCTGGGGGTAGTGTTTTAGGGTTTAGGGTAGTGCAGTGGTGTCTGTGTACTGTAGGGGGTAGTGTTTTCGGGTTTAGGGTAGTGCAGTGGTGTTTGTGTAGTGTAGGGGGCCATGCTGTGGGTAGTGGTTTAGGGTAGTGCAGTCGTGTTTGTGTAGTGTAGGGGGTCGTGTTTTAGGGTATAGGGTAGTGCAGTGGTGTTTGGGTAGTGTAGGGGGTCATGCTGAGGTTAGTGTTTTAGGGTTTAGCGTAGTGCAGTGGTGTTTGGGTAGTGTAGGGGGTTGTGCTGGGGGTAGTGTTTTAGGGGTTAGGTTAGTGCAGTGGTGTTTGTGTAGTGTGGGAGGTCATGCTGGGGGTAGATTTAGGGTTTAGTGTAGTGCAGTGGTGTTTGGGTAGTGTAGGGAGTCATGCTGGGGGTAGTGTTTTAGGGTTTAGGGTAGTGCAGTGGTGTTTGGGTAGTGTAGGGGGTCGTGCTGGGGGTAGTGTTTTAGGGTTTAGGGTAGTGCAGTGGTGTTTGTGTAGTGTAGGGGGTCATGCTGGGGGTAGTGTTTTAGGGTTTAGGGTAGTGCAGTGGTGTTTGGGTAGTATAGGGGGTAGTGCTGGGGTAGTGTTTTGGGTTTACGGTAGTGCAGTGGTGTTTGTGTAGTGTAGGGGGTCGTGCTGGGGGTAGTGTTTTAGGGTTTAGGGTAGTGCAGTGGTATTTGTGTAGTGTAGGGGGTAGTGTTTTAGGGTTTAGGGTAGTGCAGTGGTGTTGGTGTACTGTAGGGGGTCTTGCTGGGTTCTAGTGTTTTAGGGTTTAGGGTAGTGCAGTGGTGTTTGTGTAGTATAGGGGGTCGTGTTTTAGGGTTTAGGGTTGTGCAGTGGTGTTTGGGTAGTGTAGGAGGTCGTGCTGGGGGTAGTGTTTTTGGGTTTAGGGTAGTGCAGTGGTGTTTGGGTGGTGTAGGGGGTCATGTTGGGGTAGTGTTTTAGGGTTTAGGGTAGTGCAGTGGTGTTTGAGTAGTGTAGGGGGTCATGCTGATGGTAGTGTTTTAGGGTTTAGGGTAGTGCAGTGGTGCTTGTGTAGTGTAGGGGGTCATGCTGGGGGTAGTGTTTTATGGTTTAGGGTAGTGCAGTGGTGTTTGGGTAGTGTAGGGGGTCGTGCTGGGGGTAGATTTAGGGTTTAGAGTAGTGCAGTGGTGTTTGGGTAGTGTAGGAAGTCGTGCTGGGGGTAGTGTTTTAGCGTAGTGCAGTGGTGTTTGTGTAGTGTAGGGGGTTGTGCTGGGGGTAGTGTTTTAGGGTTTATGTTAGTGCAGTGGTGTTTGGGTAGTGTAGGTGGTAGTGCTGGGGTAGTGTTTTAGGGTTTAGGGTAGTGCAGTGGTGTTTGTGTAGTGTAGGGTGTAGTGCTGGGGGTAGTGTTTTAGGGTTTAGGGTAGTGCAGTGGTGTTTGGGTAGTGTAGGGGTTCATGCTGGGGGTAGTGGTTTAGGGTATGGCAGTGGTGTTTGGGTAGTGTAGGGGGTCGTGCTGGGGGTAGTGTTTTAGGGTTTAGGGTAGTACAGTTGTGTTTAGGTAGTGAAGGGGGTCGTACTGGGGGTAGTGTTTTAGGGTTTAGGGAAGTGCAGTGGTGCTTGTGTAGTGTAGGGGGTCGTGCTGGGAATGTTGTTCATTTCTATGGCAAAATGAACCCCCTCATTTTGTTCCTTTTTAAATTAAATGTTTTAAGTGTTACCAGTTTATTCCAATCAAGATGGCTTCAGGTGTGCCATAATTTTGTCATAAGTAAGACAGTTAGCTCTCTAGTTGTTCTTTAGAACACTCTGGGAAGCTGCAGTAGAACACAAAGGCATCAACTGACAGGCTGCTCCTGTTGAAATATAACAGGAAGATATTTGAGATCACACTTGAAACATGTCCTAATTTTTCTTTCTACAGCACTAACCATAATTTCTATGACAAAATGAACCCCATCATTTTGTTCCTTTTTAAATTAAATGTTTTAAGTGTTACCAGTTTATTCCAATCAAGATGGCTTCAGGTGTGCCATACTTTTGTCATAAGTAAGGCTGTTAGCGCTCTAGTTGTTCTTTGGAACACTCTGGGAAGCTGCAGTAGAACACAAAGGAATCAACTGGCAGGCTGCTCCTGTTGAAATATAACAGGAAGATAGTTGAGATCTCACTTAAAACATGTCCTAATTTTTCTTTCTACAGCACTAACCATAATTTCTATGACAAAATGAACCCCCTCATTTTGTTCCTTTTTAAATTAAATGTTTTAAGTGTTGCCAGTTTATTCCAATCAAGATGGCTTCAGGTGTGCCATAATTTTGTCATAAGTAAGGCTGTTAGCACTCTAGTTGTTCTTTAGAACACTCTGGGAAGCTGCAGTAGAACACAAAGGCATCAACTGACAGGCTGCTCCTGTTGAAATATAACAGGAAGATATTTGAGATCACACTTGAAACATGTCCTAATTTTTCTTTCTACAGCACTAACCATAATTTCTATGACAAAATGAACCCCATCATTTTGTTCCTTTTTAAATTAAATGTTTTAAGTGTTACCAGTTTATTCCAATCAAGATGGCTTCAGGTGTGCCATACTTTTGTCATAAGTAAGGCTGTTAGCGCTCTAGTTGTTCTTTAGAACACTCTGGGAAGCTGCAATAGAACACAAAGGAATCAACTGACAGTCTCTGCCCTTGTTGGATGTACATGTTTTACTGAGAATGTCAGACTTCATTCTCACATGACTGAGAAAGATATTGTGAATTTACAGAAAATATGCTCTCATTTTAGCTTCTGGAGCACCTTCCAAAACTCTATGGGACAAGCATGTGAAAATAGTTTTCTCTCAAGCATGATTCATGATATCCCAGAAGAAGGTTTTTCAC
Organism: Calotriton arnoldi; assembly: GCA_963921515.1. Taxonomy (NCBI): domain Eukaryota; kingdom Metazoa; phylum Chordata; class Amphibia; order Caudata; family Salamandridae; genus Calotriton; species Calotriton arnoldi. Next base: position 45,584 of record CAWUFW010023704.1, on the reverse strand, counting down.
AGGGTAAAATCACCTTAGAACACACCACAATTCCTGAAATTAGTATGGTACCATCAGCAAATGAATTCTAATGTAACTAAAGTCTGTTATCACCCTTTATAGTTCTCCTTTTGGTAACCCTCAAGATCTTTGATTCACTACAATGCATTTCAATGGGGTACTATCATGTATATTGGTCCCAAGATGGCTGCCAGCAATTCCAGGATGAAGTGCTGACAGCCAATCAGATCTCACAATGACATGTGTGGTTAGGCTCCGCCCAGATATATATGTGATTTTACTTTTGATTTTCTCAGGAACTACTGAACGGATTTACACCATTTAACAAAAAGGGTTCTTTCTGAACCAAGAACTACCTCTTTGCCAAATTTGGTGTAATTCCGTTCAGCAGTTCGGGCTGTAGCCGTGTCTAAAGTTTCCTATGGAAAATTGCATGTGGAAAACACGTTTTGGGACCCCCCTTTTTTCTCGGCCCCCACTTGACGAATCACCCCGAGACTTTCAGGATAGGAGCGGACCGGAGCGGGCCATAAGTTTTGAAAATTTCGCGAAAATTCGTCGACCGGCGCCAAAGTTATTGGAAATAGAATGTCGTGAATTTCCTATGGAAAATAGGTCCTAACTATAACTATCTACTGGCGACCGCCAGTAGATAATATATATATATATATATCTCTCGAAGTGCAATTCCGGGAGATCCAGAAGAAACAAAGCGGCACACCTGAGGACAGCACAATAATCTTTATTGTGCACAAAACAAACAATGCGTTTCGACTAGGCCTTTTTCAAGTGATACAATGTGCTCAATCGCCTGTAGAAATACTGGTTGTGATCCATAGACAGTGGTGACATACTGAAATAGTAACATGAAGAATGTACGATTCATAAAACTTCATTAATTTCATGATTGTGTTAACAAATCTTTCATGCTTTAGTTCATGGTAGTGTACAACGAACAAAGTGTCCAGATAAAATCATTTTATACTGAATCAGACGGAACTTCAGAGCTCTGTTCAAAAGCCTGTGTGTTTTTATTTCACTTCTCTTTGTACTTTTTTAGAAAACAAGATAAATCATTATTCGCATGTCATCTTGTTGGGCAACACATATTTTTCTGAGAGTTTCAGAGTTTCAAACATTCAAAAAATAACTCATGATGCAACACAACATAATGCACAATACAATTCACACTACAATACACAAAACAGTGCATATACATTGATACAAGTACAATTAACCAGTCCTCGTTTTAAAAATACACCTGGCGGACACTCGAAATTAGTCACAAAGGCTCCTGCCTCCTGTCCTGCTTGTGTGTAAAGCTCAGGGAATAGTCATTTCCTAAAGGGTGTTGTCCTTATTGGGAAACAAGAAATGTAAATATTCCCTCGTGGCACACCCAGCTGTTAATCCCGTGAGCAAAAGCCAACGTGTTTCGAACCCTGTCTTGTTTAGGGGTTCTCTTCAGGACTTGGACTTCGTCTTGATAAACTAGAAAATTAAAACCAAAAATGTGTGTATTAGTTACTTAACCTTATACTCCACAACCAGCCCCTAGTTGCACAGGGTATATTTCAATTGGGACCTACTGCGCTTCTGCTGATGATAAGCAATTGTTCAGTGTCACCAATTTTTTCTAAGTTTCTTTTCAGTTGTGACGGCCACTGTTATGATAAAACACATATGTTATACCCTTAGACAGAGTACACATTGTCAATAGTCATAGGTAATATGGAAAGACTCAAGACCTGTACCTTAGTCAATCCTGCATTAGTGGTGTCAGAAGTCGTTGGATCACTTTAGCTTCCGTGCTCTATAATTCGTATCTCTGAAAAAGCCGGGAGAGTGAGATTAGCTGAGAATTACAATTTAGAAGAGCACTCTGAAAAACGGCTGCCGCGCTTCTTGTAGCATGCCAGAACTACTTACTGCTTCACTATATGCTGATTGTAGTCTGTTATGACCCGCTACTATTTCAAAGGTGAGTGGTAACGCGCGGTGATTGCGCGTGTCTTCAATCACCATATTGTTCCCCAAACACTTGCCTGTGAAAATCATCTCCATGTGTGTCGTTTGGCTCGCAGGTCCTTGCTTGTTCAGCATCAACAGTTGAATGGCAGCCTTACTATTTTTGAAATTCAGTTCAGCAAAACTCAAAGCCCGAAGTGGATCCAAAAGTTGGATGGCGCAACGCATTGCATTCTGGGATTCATAGTGCATGCAGTGTAGAGCCCCTTGCGATTTCTGACAGTTCATTCAGCCCCCGTATTGCTGTATCAAATTTCATAATCAGGAAAGCATCTTTTTGAGTCAGAAGCATATCAATAGAATAAGGGCGGGGGGCCTCGTGGCCCCCCCAAGCCCCGGGGACCGCCACCTCCTCGGGGCTTTGAAAATAATTTGTGTGGGGGGGCTCGAGCCCCCCACACTGCCACCTCCCCGGGGCACTGTTTATTTAAATACGGGTATCCGTTGTGGACCACTGGGCCCCTGGGACCACCACCTCCCCGGGGCTATCTTCACCTTGGGAGGGGGGCCGCATGGCCCCCTTCCTGGAGCCCTTGATGGCCCTGGGGACCGCCACCCCCCCAGGGCCAGCTCCTGCAATGTTCCGGGGTGCCCACCCCCGGGACATTGCTGTTTGCTATGGCAGGGCGGGAGCACGGCTCCCGCCCTGTCATAGCAAACCCTGCTTTGCTTTTTGGAAGCGAGAGCAGGAAACCTGCTCTTGCTTCCAAAAAGCAAAGCAGATTGCTTTTGGACAAGGGGAGCTGCATGTCAGCAGCTCCCCTTGCACAAAATCAATGCTGGCTCCCGCAGGAGGCGGGGAGCCAGCAGGGACCATGGGGGCATTGGGGCTCCCCCCACGGTCCCCAATGTGAGGGCCGGCCCCGGGGGATGGGGTCCCCAGCGCCAGAAGTGGCCCGGGAGGGGGGCCACGCGGCCCCTCTCCCTTTATTTTAAAAATACCGAATGGCCGGGCCGCGGGGGATGGGGTCCCCGGGGCCAAAATCGGCCTGGGGAGGGGGGCCACACGGCCCCTCTCCCTTTATTTTAAAAGTACCAAATGGCCAAGCCCCGGGGGATGGGGTCCCCGGGGCTAATAGTGGCCCAGGGAAGAGGGGCCACGCGGCCCCCCTTCCCTATAATAATTTTTTTTTTTTTTTAAAAGCAGAAGGCCGGCCCCGGGGGATGGGGTCTCCGGGGCCATAATTGGCCTGAGGAGGGGGGCCACACGGCCCCCCTCCAAATTTATTAAATAAATAAAACAAGTCTGGCCATGCCCCGGGGGATGAGGACCTCAGGGCACAAGAGGACCTCATCCCCCAAGCAGCAGTGCGCCAGGAGCCGCGTTTGCAGAGTGGTGTAAAAAGGGGGCTTGGCCTCGGACCACTCTCAGCAATACAACTGTGTGGGGCTTACTGGAGGTACCTGGTGGGCTAGTTGGCCCCCAGGGACCCTCATGAGGAAAGGGGACTTCATCCCCCAACCAAGAGCGTGCCAGGAGGTGCGTTTGCAGAGTGGTGGAGAAAGGAAGTGTGGCCTGTGTCCACCTCTCAGCAATCCCACTGTGTGGGGCTTACTGGAGGTAAGAGGTAGGCTAGTTGGCCCCTAAGGACCCCCAGCAGGGGACTTCAATCCCCATCAAAGAGTGCGCCAGGGAGAGCGTTTGCAGAGTAGTGGGCAAAGGGGGTGTGGCCTGTTATGAGAACTTAGCAATTCTGCTGTGTGGTACTTACTGGAGGTAATAGGAGGGGTAGTTGGCCCCCAAGGATGTCCTTGGGGGCCAAGTACCCCTCTTGTTACCTCCAGTGAGTCCCACACAGTAGGATTGCTAAGACGTCTTCGGAGGCCATGCCCCCTTTCTCCACCACTCTGCAAACACGCCTCCTGGCAGACTACGAGATGTGGGATGAAGTCCACTTTACTCATGAGGGACTTTGGGGGCCAAGAAGCCCTCCTGGTACCTCCTGTAAGTCCTATGCAGCAGAATTCTTGAGCGCTGGTCGGAGGCCCAGCACCCTTTTTCTACCACTCTGCAAACGTGACTACTAGTTAAAGTAGCAGGTTTCTACACCTCTGACTTAGAGGTAGTTTTAATCCCCCTGCCCTATTATATACTAGGGCTTTACAGGGGAGGTCATGCCAATCAGAGGGGTACCCCAACCCATAGTGTACCCTAGTGTATGTAGGTGTTTTCACTGTATTCTAAGTGTCTTTTAGCATAGCACTGGCTCTAGGTCTGGTTAGTCAGAGTCAGTTACCACCAGTACCCATCAGCAAAACGTTGGGGGCACAGGATGACTTTACAACAAGGCCTCTTTCTGCACCTGTGTTGGTTCTTTCTGCATATCTTTTGCTTCTTTCTGCACCTTTCTTCCTCTTTCTGCACATGTCCTACCTCTGTAGGCATAGTAAGAAATTAGCATTTAAAAAACCTTAGAAATTCACTGAAAAAACCATAGGTTTCAGGGACGTTATAGTTAGAAATTAGGTTTAAAGAACCTTTGAAATTCACTGAAAAACCATAGGTTTCAGGGACGTTATATTTAGAAATAAGCATTTAAAAAACCTTTGAAATTCACTGAAAAAACCACAGGATTCAGGGACGTTATAGTTAGTTGGACATTTCACTCGTACAAAACCAAAGAAATTCAGACTTTATAGTTAGTTGAGCTAACTATAACTCGCGCACCCGCAATGCACTGCTCATGTTGTCACATATTACATCATTCATGACATGGTCAGTGACATCACTGATGACATCACTGATGACATCTCAAATGACATCACTGATGACATCATCCACGTGATAATCTGATGCACCTCCTCACACCCTAATATAACCTTCGATACACCCACTCTAAAATACAGACTACCATTTTTGAAACCATAGACACACAAATACCAGTTACTACATACCCACTCACTGATTCTTAGGTCTTGACACACATCCACTCATTCACCCATACACTCACTCATACATGCAGTCACTTATCAATAAAGCACTACCATTTGCACTCATACACCTATACAGACACTCACACATCGCCACTCATCCATAGAGTTACTCACACATGTAGTCAGTCATGCAAAGAATCAATCACACTCCCATTTATTCACCTATACAGTTATACACACACCACCTCACTTATTCATACAAAGACTAACACATACTTACTCTCTTCTACAATCACTGACACAAGCACACACCCATATAGCCACTCTCGCACTCACTCACACATACAGTCACTTTTATACTCCAACACTCACATATACTGCCTTTCACATGTGCAGTTACTCACCCATATACCACTGAGACATCCATACACTCACCGACACAGCCATACGTACCCTCACTCAACCACACCGTCCCTCAAAGACGCACTCATGAACCCATACACCCAGGGATTCACTCACTCACACATCCATGCATGGAGTCACACAGCCCCTCACCCACCGACACAGACACTCAGGCACCCATACAGGTACTCAGACAACTAATCAATAACCCATATAGACACTCATTTACCTAATCACCAACCCATGCAGCCACTTACACACCAACTGACAGACTGATACACACATTTACACAGATTAGTCACTCACCCATACATTCACTAAGACATGTTTATTCACTCACTCATACAGTCAGTCACGCACCCAACAAATCATCCATACAGACACTCATACACCAACTCATTCTTTGAATACACCTTGGTGTGTATATATATAACATTCTTAAACTTTTTAGAAACACTCACAGGATGATGTCATCAGTGAATTCATCAGTGATGTCATTTGAGATGTCATCAGTGATGTCATCAATTATGTCACTGACCATGTCATGAGTGATGGAATATGTGACGTCATCAGCAGTGCATTGTGGGGGCGCGAGTTATCGTTAGCTCAGCTAACTATAACGGCCGAATTTCTCTGGTTTTGTGCGAGTGAAATGTCCAACTAACTATAACGTCCCTGAAAACTGTGGTTTTTTCAGTGAACTTCTAAGGTTTTTTAAATGCTAATTTCTAACTATAATGTCCCTGAAACCTAGGTTTTTTTCAGTGAATATATATATAGATATATATATATGCCTTGCCGATGGAATTTTTAAAATCACTCAATAAGAATCCCCATGATTTAAAATTGACATATTAAATGAGTACTACTAATATCAATTTCTTGGACATTAGCTTGTACATTCAAAATGACAAAATGTGCACTAAAATATAGAGGAAGCCCATCAGTTGCAACAGTATTTTATTTGCAAATAGTGCTCATCCCAGTGCTCTGAAACGGAGTATATCATATGGACAGTTCTTGAGAGTAAAAGGAATTGTTCAGAAGAGGAAGACTTTGAAAATCAAGCAAATTAAATGTTTCAGAGATTTAGAAGAAGAGGATATCCTGTCTTAATATTTGAAGATGCATTGGTGAGAGCAAAAAAGAGGGAAAGGCAGGATTTATTGTTTTCAAAAAATGCTAAAGAATCTCAGGAAGACAAAAGAATATGATACATCATGGATTTTAATAACTCAGAAAAAGAAATAAAAACATTGATTAAGAGCAGGAAAAAGTTGAAGACCTAAAACCTTTTGTACTGAACCACCCAAACATAACTTACAGAAAAACTTCATCTTGGGTGATATCTTGGTATGCAGTTTTACGACCAGTTCAAGCAACACAACAACATGGCTTACGTCAAATAAATGAATTGGATTTTACAAATGACAAAGATGCAGAGTGTACACCCTAGGTGAAAACAGAGCTACATATAGACTCTCGGATGTATGTCCTAGAGATATAAAGGAACATATACATTGTGAGAGCACACAAGTAGTCTATGTGTTAAAATGCTTTTGTGGTAAAAAAATACATAGGCAGCACGATAAACAAATTCAAGCTGCGACTACTCCAACATTTGTGTGCAATATCTAATAAGGACTTCTCCTATGTTATTGCTAAGCATATATGGGATGAGCATGAAAGGGACAGGAATGGTCTTTGTTTCTATGGAATGCAACAAGTAAAGGCAAATCCTAGAGGAGGTGATCGTGAATTGATTTTGAGGAGAGAGGAATCAAAATTAATAATCATGATTGGAGGTGAAATCCCATGGGGCTTAAATGCAGATGCCGAGCGTCATGTTCATCTATAAAAGATAGAATGTCTTGACATAGGACTAAAATGTTTTTCTAGAAGTCTTTTTAGAAATTTCTCTGTTAATCTCTTTCTAAAATTTCTTTTTGAAATTTCTCTTTTTTGAAATTTCCTTTGTTCCTCTTTCTGAACTTCCCTTATGAGAATTGTGGTCTCCCTCCAAAAGAGTTTAGAAGGGTAGAAAAGGCAAATTGTTAAACACAGTCATTGGTTTTTCAGCATTATATATATCCAGTCCATGAATAACATGAATCTTATTAGGTCGAATCCCTTACCTCTTTCTGGGTAATTTGAGATTGTATTTTCAAGCTCAAAACTGCAATGAATTGTTTTTATACTATTTAGTATTGTACTTAGAATAGACAGGATCAGATATTGTACTGCTAATTTGCACATTACTGGACACAAGAAACACTTTATTATGAATGTTTACATGTTTATTGCACTTTAAGATCCGATATGCTGCTTAGACAACTAACTGTAAATTTGCACATACTTGTGGATATTAATATTCCAATATGAATGTGTACAAGTTTTGCACTTTAAGAATTCTACTGCTGAGGAGAGCTTTCCTAAAATTACTGGAAACTCTTAACAACATCAGATAAGATTGCAACGCTGGAGGTTTTTAAATATATCAGACCTAGATAAGTCAGGCACTATGTGTCGATTGTTGGTTAACAAAATTTAATATCTGGTTAGTCTCAATGCAATTTTGACTAGGCATTTTATGTGAAATTAACAAGCTTTATAGATTTAGAAATCAGATGCCTATGTTGAATTGCCAAAATAAGCACAAAGTGGATGTTAGTGTGATTTAGAAGGTACCTCAAGGTCAACCATATATATTTTAGAACATTTTTTTAACAAACATTTTTGACAAAAAAGCCACAAAACTGTTTTTTGGGCCGGTGTATGTTGACGTCCACCAGATCATAATCAGATTGTCAGGTTTAGTTTATTCACTGAGAGGACTTTGATTTCACTAATATCATTTATTAAGATTTTGTTTCTTCAGCTTTCTAGACGCACGCAGATCATTATAAAAACCACAAACTTCGAAATATCACTTTCCTCTTAATTTTCTCACATTGTTTTTGGAATGTATGGGAAGTTCGTCGACACATACTTTACCACCCGAAGATGGAATTTCTCATCCACGCCTTAAAAGACAAACTTCAACACACTGGCTAAGTAACTCACATTTGTTGATGTATATGGGGATGTGATGACATATGCAAGGGCACAACGTGGCCTACATCCTCACGATATTGGAACCGTTGGAAGATCATGGATTCAATACCTTTAGTACTAGTGAAAGCACGCCTGACCAAACACAGAAGAGAAATTTGGTCCTTCTAGAGTGGTTAATATTTCATGCCCTGATGAAGCCCTTTTAAGGTGAAACACGTTGGCTGCGTTATTTTGAGAGGAAAAAATAATACAATAAAGCAAAGAAACTAACTCATCAACCAGGATTTGCGACTGTCTGTTTACATGTTCCTTGAATTTACAAGGCTCACTAATTGATTGTGGTTGCCTCTCTATTTGTATATATTTTATGATAATTTCTATTCAGGTTGAAAAAATCCTGCACAAATGAAAATAATTCAAAGAATAAGAAATAATAAGGTGTGTGCAAATTGATAGCGGTATTTGGAAATTGTTTGTTCTAGAGTGGCTTAAACTTTATTCAAAGCCTTTAACAAATGAATGGTTGAAAGGAAAACATACAAGAAAATTCAAATGCCATTTATTTTGAGGAAGGTTGTGAGGAAATTATCGACAAGGACATTTTATGGATTGGAAATGCATTTTAACACAGAGGGGTTAAGTTTACACAATGGGATATGTTTGGACCTAACAATTTACTTAGATTGTGGGAGTCAACTAATCGTCCATGGAGTTTATATATAAAAAATTGGAATGCATTAATGATTGCTAACAGTGACACAAGTTCTGGAAACTAGGAGGAAAATGGTACTTTACCAACGTGATAAGGAATTAGAATGGGAAATAAATCATGTAGTAAAGTAAAAGATAAAGATCCAAGAAAAATAAAATTATGGATATGAGAAGGTTCGAGTACTTCACTCGGTCTATAGACACAGATGTGTCCAGGCATTCCAACTGGCTAGAATAAAACTTCTGTCATAACAACAATTACATAGAAATAGGCAGTTGATTATATGTATATAAAGAATAAGGAATTGTCTTGTTTTGTACTCTAAAGAAATATATATATATATATATATATATATCACGAAGAAATCCCAATGTTACGACAAGCACTCCGGCGCAACACACGGGCACAGACTCCAACAGTTGGTGTGGAAACAGGATGGTAGTTTATTCACACATCAGAAAAGGTCCAACATGACGCGTTTTCGGCTGCCAGACATGCAGCCTTGATCACATCATATATATATATATATATATCACAAACAAACTCCTCCACAAGAAAGAGCAGAGGCCACACAGGGGAAAACCATGGAAGCGCTTTATTTCAATTCTGTGGCGAATGCATTTCGGCTTTAGATTCTGCCTTCATCAGCGCCCAGGTGTTTAGCAGGCTTCCATCATCACGGTAAGTTTGTCCTACTGCTCTTTTGTTGGTGAAGGTCAGCTCCGCCCCCACAATTTCACCTTGCACCAATACCAGTTCACAAGATTGCTGTGAACTGCAGGCCCCAGAATGCATTGTTCCAAATCTGGGTGAGTGATACATGGAATGAAAATCAAACCAGAGTGGCTGGGCGGTAGCGCAGAGGATTCCGCAATGAAAATGTCCAGAAACTTCTGCTATGAAAGAAATGCAGTGCCTCCTCGAGTCCCCAAACCGCTTCAGCCATAAAGTCCAGGAGTGCTTCTGACGGGGGCAATAATGGCAATGCATCTCACCCAGCATGAGGTCAATAACCTCACAACCGCCCTTCCTCCTCATGAACAGCGAGGCGTGCCCCTACCATCCAATACCTTGGAATTTGAAAAAGCTGCCGCAACAGAACCAGCGACGTCCGGGCCAACTTGTGAAGCGGGATATAAATCACAAACAAACTCCTCCACAAGAAAGAGCAGAGGCCACACAGGGGAAAACCCTATATATATATCCCACACAGAAGAAGGATTTCATAGCCCAAATCTGCAGAACACCGGCATTTATTTCCAAACAAACTGGCAGCATTCCTTTCCTGATGCGTTTTGGCTGTCTTATGCAGCTTTGTTCACAGGTGAGTCACATCAAAAATGCACGTAATTGGAAAGCCTTAAATCCATACTGTCACGAACCTTGCATGCTGATATGCAAGCATACAACTCCCACAATGCACTTGTGAAGCAAATACATTAATCCAAGCTGAAAAGGTTGTATAAATCATGCTTAATATCGTTTTAAAACCATCACAGTCTCAGTATAAGACGTTATGTGCAAGTGCAAAAAATTGGAAATAAAAACAGTCACGTATTTTCCTAGGAGGCTTCTTTCTTTTATATAATCCTTGCTCCATTAGTTTGCTGCCAGAAACTTGATTTGTAAATGCCCAAGTGTCATAGAAATGGCAAGAGGAGACGCTTCTCCTCCTGTCTCCCTTTCTCACCTCAGTGCCGGTATTGCCAGGAAGCTTCCATGGTTATTGCACGAGGGGCGAGCGGGACTTGCTCCCCAAATAAGTTCCAAACACAAGTCTCCAATTTTGCTAGGAGCCCCCATCCCTGCAGGGCGGCTTTGTTTTGCGGGCATGGAGAGCCCGTTATATATATATATATAGATATTGAGAGGGGTCAACCCCTTTAAAAGGACACTCTGGACACACACTCTATGGCCCTCTGGAAGGCTTCGGCTGAAATGCATAGGCTATGGTTATGTAAAAACTGCACAATGCATTTTATCTGTTAAAAAGATTAAATAAAAAGGATTTGGATTACCTACCATAAAAATGGTTTCGAATTTACACATAGAATCAATAAATTATTTTGATTTATATCAACTGAATAGGACATCCGATATAATACAGCCATATGATGGATCCCGGTCTGGCACTATTTTGCCCATAATGGCAAGGAATATGGCATAGGACTACATTGCAGACAATTTTTGATAAAGGATACCAAAAGTTTGAACATATTTTCCATGCCCTTCATTTTAGCCTTATAGGGCGGTAGTCTCATTGTGCTTTTGGTTATTCAAAAATACAAGAATTTTTAAACAAACAAGAAACATATAAAACAGTGAAAATACTAGACCCTTCGACATCATAAAGGTTTGGGGTGTATGCGGTCTCCCCTGGTTTTTTGTATTGTCGCGTGCTACAGCGCACACCCTTGGGACTACAATTCCTGTGAGGCAAAGCACTTGAATTACATAGCGCGATGATGTACAATGGCCACGTCGTCTCAAGTAGCTCAAAAATGAAACGACGAGTGTTACCAACTGCTCTACTGGTGGGGAGACTAGGAGAACCAGATAGGTTCTGAAGGTGACATAACACCTGTGATGTAGTAAGTAGTGGGGATTAATGTAAGACAACAGGACAACCGAAGGTATGGGCATTGTCGGACTCTGTTTCTTTTACCATTATGACCTCACCAATGCTCACTGATGCAATCCGCGCAGTGTGTGACTACAGGTACATGTCCCTCACTCCTCCCATGTAGCTTAACATCCTGAAAATTCAGAATATGTGTATTGGTGCAAAATGTCCTGAACTGTACACAGTTGGTTTTCCTTCCTCAGAGACTGGCGAATATAGATAAGAAGATAACATGTCCATGTGTGTGATTATATGTCATGTCTATCTCTGTTTTTATAGTTTAACTATACTTTCACAGGTTACTGATTACAGATAACGAGATAAACAGAATCAAAATCCTCTTTAAGTATCACACCTATGATGTTTTATATCGTTCGTTTCCTACCACAAATAATCTTTTAGTTAAAATTACGTCTTGCTCACTGATTTGGGTGATGACGCTCTGAAACGCATAAAAAACCTGACCCAACACAAGACCATTATGTTTCTTTCTTACAGGGCCCAAGATGACTATGTTGTAGGAAGGGAAATCCAGCCCTTTGCATGCTATAAATGTTTGTATGTCATGTGTGTCCTGACTAAATTAGAGTTTCGTATCAATGGGGTAACCCGAAAGACCACTGGACTCGGGTAAATAGTGGTACACAAAAGATAGTCACAGTGGAAATTATTCACAATGTATCTGCAACCAATACATGGTCTATATACAAGGAATATGACAACACCAAATGGCTCATTCAATAAATTATTATGATTTAATAAATATCACAAAAATTGTCATCATAGATCATAGACTCAAAAATTGTGGACTGAATATCACATTTAACATTTAGTAAAAACAGGTGCATACAGCGTGAAGTGATAGGTGCGTAGTTAGGATAAGTGAAAGTGATGTGCAGGGGAAAGGTGGTGCATATATATACATCAATATACAATAATGATAACCTAACCTGCCAAATTACTGGCAAAACATACAAATGCAAAATCATAAACAAAAGATGCAGATATAGATCCTCTGTCATCCAGGTTTGATAAGTGAAGGGAAGGAGATGTCGACGTTTCGACCTCTATAAAAACCAGCAGGTTTGACGTCTTGGAGGTGGGGTCTTCATCAGGACCAACGGGGAAGGGGGAAGGAAAGCGAAGGGTATATGTTGCACCTAAGAGTAATATTATGCAATTAGTAAGGTGTGTCTAATGGAAAGGGCATCCAACCAGAGAATAAATAGGAATAAATTACCAGTGACAGCACAGGTGTCTTCAGGCTGAAAGATAGTGATGTGGGCCAGCAAGGCTCCTAAACAGATGAGAAAAGGGACATACAAGAACCGCTAGGTCAATGCTCACACTAGTGAATATTAAGGAGTGAAAGAATGAGCCTAAATAGGCTGAGCACTTACTCACGATAGGGTACAGCAGTCCGAATAGGAATAAACCAAAGGTACGCAATAACCTAAGGCCGCGGATGTATCCGTATAGAAAGAGCAAGGGTTCAAACATAACCCATAGCTGAAACAAAAGGAATTCATTGTAAGTAATCTCCAAATTAAAGAAATAGTGCTAAAAACAGCGCGCCAAGGACAAGGGCTCACTGGGCAGATAACCACAGTGTATGAAAAATCGGTGAAGAATGTGAAATGCGAGGGTTCAAACGTAACCCATAACTGAAATAAGAAGGAATTCATTGTAAATAATCTCCAAATTAAAGAAATAGTGCTGAAAAACAGCGCGCCAAGGACAAGGGCTCACTGGGCAGATAACCACAGTGTATGAAAAAGGAGTGCGCCAAACAGTAAATAATGAAAGTTTAAATTTTCATCATTCCTCAATAAAGATAGCAAATGGCCAAATTAGAAAATACCATAATTACGAATCAATGTGGGGCGTCTGAAACTAAAAATAACAGGACTGGGAAACCTCAGAGTCGGAAAAGGCTAAACAAATGCTGCAAAAGAATTGCACTTGAGTCAAAAGCCTGGCATAGAAACACGACTCAGTATAGCGCCTCTAAATTAAATAAAAGCTGAATGCCAGATGGGAGCAGGGGAGCATGACAGAGAGAAACTCAGAGTCAGAAAATTGCACTTGGGTCAAAAGCCTAGTGAGAGAAAAGCGACTCTGTGTGACCCGTCTAAATTAAATTAAAGCTGGAAGCCAAAAGGGAGCAAGGGGAACAGAGCACATACCTCTGGGAAGCTGCCGAGACTTCTGACAGCTAACACCGGATGGTGTCACATGTCAGGCTTTAAATACCAAAATGAAAACGTGCACGTTAAGCACGTAGTGCCAGTCTGTTAATGGATCGTGGCTGAACCGATTCACAAACAAAGGCAAAATCAATCCCAGAACTGGGAGAGAGAGCCAAGGTGTTTACCAAGAAATGTTTGGGGATTAACCCATAACAGTGAAACGAAGGCAAAAACAAGAGAGACAAATTGTTTAACAGAAATTGCATGGGAAATAATAATAGCCCAATACACAGTGAGTAAGTTCAGGAAAAGGAAGATGTTTGTTTAAACCAATCATAAAACAGTGGAGATATGGCATAGATCTACAAATAGCCATCCTATACATTTAAAGGAAAACAAAGCAAACACCATATACATTGAATGGAACTGTCCAAACCGGTTGGCGCACATACTAAAAATGCACATTGCATGTCACTGTCCAAAACGGTTGGTTCACATTCTAACAGTAGCACAGATCATGAAGTCTACATTGTTTAGGTTTAAGGTGAAGTAAAGACCTTTATACAATGCAGTTTTGGACATAACCGGTGGTTCATTTAATGTCCATTTAATAAAGATAATTGGGCATATGTTACATCAATCTCGTTGAGACCATTTTTAACAGAGTTAAAACGATCCATCCATTTACATTCTCTAGTGTTCAAAATTACACCCAAATCGCCACCCCTGACTCCCAATGTAATAGCTTCGATAACCAACCATTTCATAGATTCTGGGGAATGATTAAACGTTTGAAAGTGTTCTACCATAGGGGCCCCCATGGTTCTACATCTTATCCTACTGCAGTGTTGCAGTATTCGGCATTTGACTTGCTGGGTTGTCTGTCCTATATAGATTTTATCACAGGGGCAGACAATGGCGTAAATAACGTTTTTAGTTTTACAATTTGTATGGGTTTTGAGATCTACAGTGCAGTTATTGAAAAGAAACTGTTTAGTTTCAAATGTTAGGCTGCATGCCTTACACTCCCACATTTAAAGTGTCCCACAACGTCAGGGAGTTGCCACATAGATAGTATGGTTGGTTGAGGTGGTACGTCCAAGAATGATTTGACCACATGGTCCCGAACATTTTCCCTTTCCTAAATGAGTGCATAGGAGGTTCAGGTAACTGTAAGTCTGCAGCGACTATCGGCCAATGTTTATTGACGATTTGTCTGATCTCGTTGCTCCGTGTGTTGAATGTCGTAACACAGATCAGTCTATCCAAATCCTTTGGACGTTCTTTAGGGCTAAGTAACATTTCCCTAGGGTTGAACCAAGCTCTGGTTGAACGAGGATACCCTAGACGGCTGGTGAAACGGGCCAGAAAAAGAACCATACTATCTATGTGGCAACTCCCTGACGTTGTGGGACACTTTAAATGTGGGAAGTGTAAGGCATGCAGCCTAACATTTGAAACTAAACAGTTTCTTTTCAATAACTGCACTGTAGATCTCAAAACCCATACAAATTGTAAAACTAAAAACGTTATTTACGCCATTGTCTGCCCCTGTGATAAAATCTATATAGGACAGACAATCCAGCAAGTCAAATGCCGAATACTGCAACACTGCAGTAGGATAAGATGTAGAACCATGGGGGCCCCTATGGTAGAACACTTTCAAACGTTTAATCATTCCCCAGAATCTATGAAATGGTTGGTTATCGAAGCTATTACATTGGGAGTCAGGGGTGGCGATTTGGGTGTAATTTTGAACACTAGAGAATGTAAATGGATGGATCGTTTTAACTCTGTTAAAAATGGTCTCAACGAGATTGATGTAACATATGCCCAATTATCTTTATTAAATGGACATTAAATGAATCACCGGTTATGTCCAAAACTGCATTGTATAAAGGTCTTTACTTCACCTTAAACCTAAACAATGTAGACTTCATGATCTGTGCTACTGTTAGAATGTGAACCAACCATTTTGGACAGTGACATGCAATGTGCATTTTTAGTATGTGCGCCAACCGGTTTGGACAGTTCCATTCAATGTATATGGTGTTTGCTTTGTTTTCCTTTAAATGTATAGGATGGCTATTTGTAGATCTATGCCATATCTCCACTGTTTTATGATTGGTTTAAACAAACATCTTCCTTTTCCTGAACTTACTCACTGTGTATTGGGCTATTATTATTTCCCATGCAATTTCTGTTAAACAATTTGTCTCTCTTGTTTTTGCCTTCGTTTCACTGTTATGGGTTAATCCCCAAACATTTCTTGGTAAACACCTTGGCTCTCTCTCCCAGTTCTGGGATTGATTTTGCCTTTGTTTGTGAATCGGTTCAGCCACGATCCATTAACAGACTGGCACTACGTGCTTAACGTGCACGTTTTCATTTTGGTATTTAAAACCTGACATGTGACACCATCCGGTGTCAGCTGTCAGAAGTCTCGACGCTTCCCAGAGGTATGTGCTCTGTTCCCCTTGCTCCCTTTTGGCTTCCAGCTTTAATTTAATTTAGACGGGTCACACAGAGTCGCTTTTTCTCTCACTAGGCTTTTGACCCAAGTGCAATTTTCTGACTCTGAGTTTCTCTCTGTCATGCTCCCCTGCTCCCATCTGGCATTCAGCTTTTATTTAATTTAGAGGCGCTATACTGAGTCGTGTTTCTATGCCAGGCTTTTGACTCAAGTGCAATTCTTTTGCAGCATTTGTTTAGCCTTATCCGACTCTGAGGTTTCCCAGTCCTGTTATTTTTAGTTTCAGACGCCCCACATTGATTCGTAATTATGGTATTTTCTAATTTGGCCATTTGCTATCTTTATTGAGGAATGATGAAAATTTAAACTTTCATTATTTACTGTTTGGCGCACTCCTTTTTCATACACTGTGGTTATCTGCCCAGTGAGCCGTTGTCCTTGGCGCGCTGTTTTTCAGCACTATTTCTTTAATTTGGAGATTATTTACAATGAATTCCTTCTTATTTCAATTATGGGTTACGTTTGAACCCCCGCATTTCACATTCTTCACCGATTTTTCATACACTGTGGTTATCTGCCCAGTGAGCCCTTGTCCTTGGCGCGCTGTTTTTAGCACTATTTCTTTAATTTGGAGATTACTTACAATGAATTCCTTTTTGTTTCAGCTATGGGTTACGTTTGAACCCTTGCTCTTTCTATACGGATACATCCGCGGCCTTAGGTTATTGCGTACCTTTGGTTTATTCCTATTCGGACTGCTGTACCTATCGTGAGTAAGTGCTCAGCCTATTTAGGCTCATTCTTTCACTCCTTAATATTCACTAGTGTGAGCATTGACCCTAGCGGTTCTTGTATGTCCCTTTTCTCGTCTGTTTAGGAGCCTTGCTGGCCCACATCACTATCTTTCAGCCTGAAGACACCTGTGCTGTCACTGGTAATTTATTCCTATTTATTCTCTGGTTGGATGCCCTTTCCATTAGACACACCTTACTAATTGCATAATATTACTCTTAGGTGCAACATATACCCTTCGCTTCCCTTCCCCTTCCCCGTTGGTCCTGATGAAGACCCCACCTCCAAGACGTCAAATCTGTTGGTTTTTATAGGGGTCGAAACGTCGACATCTCCTTCCCTTCACTTATCAAACCTGGATGACAGAGGATCTATATCTGCATCTTTTGTTTATGATTTTGCATTTGTATGTTTTGCCAGTAATTTGGCAGGTTAGGTTATCATTATTGTATATTGATGTATATATATGCACCACCTTTCCCCCTGCACATCACTTTCACTTATCCTAACTACGCACCTATCACTTCACGCTGTATGCACCTGTTTTTACTAAATGTTAAATGTGATATTCAGTTCACAATTTTTGAGTCTATGATCTATGATGACAATTTTTGTGATATTTATTAAATCTTAATCATTTATTGAATGAGCCATTTGGTGTTGTCATATTCCTTGTATATAGACCATGTATTTGGTTGCAGATACATTGTGAATAATTTCCACTGTGACTATCTTTTGTGTACCACTGACTAAATTAGAGTTAGGTTGACAAATAATTCAAACAGACTTTGTACCGGGGCACCAAATGTATTTAATCCTGATGAAAGCCCTGTCCCCCTTGGCCTTATTGCTTAGTGCTGAAACATGTCAACATTTTTTATAGGGTGTAGGACCACTACTTCCACAGGCACCCCTCTCTTGCTTTTTTTATTAATCATACCATGAACACCAAGAATAAAGGGATACCTAGGTGTTCTGAGGTATTTTTATTGTAGAGACCCCGGCAGGAAATTATCCAAAGGGCTTCCTGGAATATGGTTGAGCCCATCTGGTTTTTAGGGACCAGGATGAGATCCGACGATGAACCATGACACCAAAAAGGTATGCAAGGATCTAACAATTAAACAAAAAAAGGTTGTGAATTCTGACAACTAGTCTTCCTTCTTCTCTTAGGATACCTTGTTGTGATATTTGTTTAAGACAGAAGGACGTATCCTAAGGCTTCCATTTCTTCCCCTATATACAATTTGAATAACGCTCTGGTATCTCCTGTGCAATATATTAGTTTATGGTAGTATTGATTCAGTCCCTCTATGTAAATGTCATCTGGAAATGGCACGAATGAATGCCATACAGCAAGCTAACGGAAGAGACCTGGTGTGGTTGCAACGTTACTGAGTCCATGTTGAAAATTATTTCTCCAAGAACAGCAAGAACAACATCAATGGAAATAAGCAAACATAGCTTTGATTGACTGTGTGCTGCAGAAACAATAAACTGTGAATGTGCAGGATAAGACATCCATTGGATCAGATGGCAGCAAGGCCTAACTGAGACCTAGTTAGAATAAGCACTAAAAGGCACTTGTCATAGAAAAATCCTTTCAAAACCAATAATACTATTTAAGGGTGCACACGTAAAACCAGGGGTAAATCAACATTTTGTATGTTGTTAATAATGCAGTTTTTATAAATGCACAAAAACTCACAACTGCACATGCTATGTGAAGACAAACGAATTTTGTCTAGGAAACTTCGTCTCCCATGAAGCTACAATGGCACTTGCAAGCAGTGGAGGCCCTTTTTAAGTCACAGAGAGTAAGTTCCTCATGGCCCAGAGGATCTTTGCCAAATGTCAGGATCACCTCCAGAAAAAGACTTTTGCATATTATGCATGTAAGGCTTTTTACAGGGAAGGTGTGAGCATGTACGTGAAGACGAGCTGCTGTATCGTCTGTTGCAACCTGAGAGGACACTAGAGTCAGTTCAAACATTTAATCCATAGTCCCATCAATCACAATTAAACTATAATTGATCAATTGATTCATATTAAATATTGTTCCATTAGAACTCTGTACTAGTTTATTGCACCCAAATTGCTCATTGTTTTTCATTATGAAGCACATTAGACCCACCAAAAGGAAGTTATCATTAGTGACTTTTGTGCAGCATCCGCTTTCCATACGTGCATCCAGATGTGAAACTGAGCTGCAGTAGATGCTCCAGATGCCGCCTCCGAGACAAATAAATTAGCGAACACCACATCTGAAAAAAATAAGACCTATTGATCCATTACAGATAAGAGAAAATACGTATTTCCCCTTCATTCATGAGCACCGCTAAGGCTTGAAAGTCATTTAAGAGAGACTGAACCATGTATGTGGTGTAAGTGTTCGCTCTGACAGAGAAATTTGCAGTCACATAGGCTCTCTTTATTGACCCTTCAACTTTCTAGTCCACCTGGCCCGAAGGGAGAGCATCTTATAACAAAACAGTACACTGAGACGATAGACCTGTCATAGGGTTATCCACTTTCACCAAAGGCAGAATTGCTCAGAAAATCCGTCCAGAGGATAATGTTTGAGGAGAAACCTAGAAAAGGCATTCTTGTCAATATCTTTCCACTCATGCGATAGTACTCAATGTACCACACTAGGGAGAGGCAAAGACGCAGGGTCTGGCCGTTGATAGTGTGTGAAATAATCCTCTTCAGCACCTCCTGGCATAGGGGCAGACAATCTGAAATTGTCTCTAGCATGGCAAAAGAGCTCAGAGAACTCAGCCCTTTGCACAAAACCACCAGTCAATTCCTCCTCATGAGGGTCATCCCGAACAACTTCCTCCAGTTCCTTTTTTGAACCTTTGGCAGTGGAGGAATGCCCCATTCCATCACTCTGAAGGTAGCCTCAACCACTGTCTCGATCATTGAGACAGTCATCATTGAAGGGCTTACACTAAATGAGCCTGTGCAGAAGTGCTTGGTTGCTGCTCCTGAACTTGGTTTCACCAATAGAATCCTCGCTGAATTGAGGCATTGCACTTCCTAAATCTCGTAGTTGCTGAGGTAACAGTGTAAGCATCCACCAAAATCTCACAGGAGCCACCATATTGAAGGCAGGAAGTGTCCCGAATGGTGGAGTCAGCTTTATCAAAGTGGGGAAGTTGAAAAAATGAACGCTTTGCATTTATGTATACATTAAAGTTGAAATACAACAATGAAAAGTAAAAGAATGCTTGGTGTTTCACTGATCAAAATGTTGCTTTTGGTCATTTCCTGCTCAGCAGGGTGGTAAAACCAGTCTGCTGTAAAAATACTGCTATTGCAAGCATCTGAGGTACCAACAAATATATTAAGATACAATATTAATTAAATAAACGTAATCTTAACTGAGAATCTCGAATAGGTACATTGCTTCGTTTCACAAAAAGGAAAAACAGGAAGTAGTCACTTCAGGTTCCCCCCTGTTCTGCATTAGGGGATATGGTGACCATTTTAGAGGAACTTTTTAGCCTTTGTTATGTAATATGTTTCTATTTAGCAGAAGGACTGCTTTCTACATAAGGACTGGGCAGAAGGACGGTGATGCAAACTCGTATCTTGGGACAGAGGGGCACAGGATAGACCACAGACCAGTTCAGTTGTGTGAAAAAGGCTGTTTTATTTAAACAGGTGCACATCACAAACATTTTCCTGGGCAATCCACCTTACAAAACGTAATCCTCGCTATACATCAAATAAACTATCCATTCTCCTATCCCCACCCCTACCGTCCAACCCACATACCCACACCGCAACTATGTTTTTCCTATTGTACTGCAGTTTAACAGAACCTTAAATTTTCCCTGCAGCCTATGACTGCCTGTATTAACCTCAAACCAAATAAACTTCCTATGCTTAACCTTGAACATCCTGCCTTGTCCAGGTTGTTCCCCCCCTCTTTTTCCATGGTTCCCATTGGCAATGTGAGTCAATCCTCTGAAACTCATGCCAAACTTTCCAGGCCACTTCCACCCAGAAAAAAGCCTGCCTGCTGACTTTCTGCCCCCAACCACCCTGGTATTTCAAGCTCATCTACCTACGAATGTTCAATGTCCTTACCCACACCTCTCTCAGCTCCAGAAAATACAGTTCCATGCCAATCCTAGAAAGATGCACTCCATCTCCCTGAAAAACTCCATGTTCTCATATTTGATGCCTGCGTGATTGACACGCCTGAAACCAATGTCCCTGCAAAAGTGACTCCTGTTCATGGTTACTTTACTATGTGCCCTATTGATCACTGCTGGCTTGTTAACACTCTCCAATTCAGCCTAGGCATAAACTCCATCCTGAGTATGAAGCAACCTGATCACTGTGCCTTGATTTCCAATAAGTCCTTCTTCACGGCCCTCAACAGCACCACTCCTTTCTCTTTCACTAGGTTGTTCTATCCCAAATGGATAACTAAAATGTCTGAGCAACTCCTTCCTGCCATCATGCCATTCAAACACTGGATCAACTCATGCCATCTCATGCTCCCTTTTCCCTGCCAGATTATAGGAAACAATTGATGGTCGAAACCCAAATTCACACCATATTACCTTGCACTGCTTGCCTCCCTGCTCACTTGATAAAGGAGTGGCCCACCACCCAAATGGCTAGATGCCCCGCTGCTGGGCCAGAACGGAACCAGAAACAGAAAACAGCAGTAAATATTCAAACAACAGACCCCGAATCGCACCCGTCTAACCCAGTCCTGTGCACGAATCACTGAAAACAGTAGGAGGACTATCGCCCAAGCTGCATGATGTCCTCTCAAGCCCAACCCCTATTTCACACCTCGGCCGCTGCGCCATTGTGGAATTAATGCATTCCATACTCTTCTAGGGGGATCTCCAGGGACCCTAAAGCTTTGTGCAACACCGATAGCAACTGAAAAGCAGTAACAGCGGACCCGTTCTCATGCCTGAACACCACACTGCCTTGCGCTCCACAACGCACCCACCACTTGTCTCCGCATGCCACCAGGACATTGATAGGGTGCCGGTAATTCCTGGAGGGCTACACTTCTACCCCTTGCCTGCTGGTCAGTCTTTGAGCTGCACAGCCAAATGTCCAACCTGTCCCTCCTTTGTGTGACATCCTCCCACAGCAAACTTCCCTGACCCTTGCACCTCAACAACCAAGACACTCCAAACACTCCAAAAAAACATCCAGGTCATAGGGTGGAAAACAAACAGGACACGGCAGCCTCCTGGCAGACTGTCAGAAACATCTGAACAACTCTGCAAAATAACTGCCAAGTTAAAGGCCTCCTCAATCTCCCCAAGCACCCCTGTTCCCCCGCCCAACCCTCAAGCATCCTCAGCTCCAATTCCCCCATTGACTGCACATAACCCCACATCCACTTTTCCATAAAGGCAATGGCCACCAGTTTTCCTACATTCACCACTCAAGAAAATCCCTTCTCTTTCAAATCTAAAATGAACTGAACCACGTCCTGCGCCACCCTGACCTACCCTGCTGCCCTGTGCCCCAGACTCCAAAAATTCCGCCCAGGACTGACCATATGCTCTCCGTGTCGACTCCGCCAAACACTCTTCCACCAATTGCACCATCCTGTGTTTCCTAGTGTCCACAATTCTTCTGGATTGGATGTCTTGCGTCTGCCCACCTCCTTGGCCAATCCACAGAATCTCTCCCACTGTGAATGAGACACAGCATCTGCAGTGTCATTGTCCACCCCTGAAACATGCCGTGCTCTGAACAAGATGTCATACCTCAGTAGCCAAGCACAAAAACATGCATCAGATTCAACACATCCCTGGCAGACTATTTATTCATGATCTGGACCACTGACATGTTGTCAACCCTGAACAGCACCCTCCGATGCACCAACTCCACTCCCCACGACGTGAGAGCCACCACCAACGGAAAGAATTCCAAGAACGCAATGCTCCTGCCCCAGACTTCCACTGTGACGGCCACTCTTCTGCGCATCAGCGCTCCTGCCAATATAGTCCAAAACCCAAACCACCCTCTGCATCTGAGAATATCTGCACGTCCAAGTCCATGTCATCCTGCTTGTCGAGTGGAATCCCATTGAAGGAATTCAAGAAAAAACTCCACATCCTGAAATCCTCTCTGACCCCTGCTGATAAGCGCACATGATGGTGTGGCAATGAGAAACCAGATACAGCCAAACCCAACCTCCTGCAAAACGTTCTTCCTGCCCGGACCACTCTGCATGCAAAGTTTAGGTGCCCCAGCAACACCTGAATCTCCCTTACCCCCACCTTCTCCTTTACCAATATGCATCTCAACAGCACCTGCATTGTCTACTTCTTGTCCTGCAGCAACCACACCTACATTGCCTGTGAGTTAATCTCATTTCCTAGGAAAGACAGCACTGTCCTCGGCTTCACAGTTTCTCGGGCGCCAAAGGAATTCAGAGGTCAACCATCAGCTCTTGAAAACTTACCAGCATCTGCTGGCAGTCTGCAGAACCGGGTGCCCCTTCAAAAAAGAAGTCATCTAAGTAAAGTGTCACCATATCATGACCTGTGTGCCACGTAAAAAGCCATTTCAGGAATGAGCTCAAACACTCAAACAGCACACAAGATATGGAGCAACCCATTGGCAGTGCCTTGTCCACATACCACTGCCCCTCAAAATGCATGCCTAACAGCTGGAAATCCTCGGGGTGCACCGGTAACAGCCAAAAGGCTGACTTCACATTATATTTTACCACCTGTGCCCTCTGGCATTTCTGGACCACCAGTGACAGTACCACGTCCACTATGAATAAGACACAGACAAGTCCTCTTAAATAAAATCATTGACCGACCTCCCTTCCGGCACAACAAATGCTGAATCAGCCGAAACTGCCCTTTCTCCTTTTTAGATACCACACCAATTGACGATACAATCAATGCGTTCATTGGTCAGTACTCAAATGAGCCCACATCCTTCCCTCCTATACTTCCTTATTCAGCTTGTCCTGCACTACCTAACTGTGCTCTATTGCTGACAGTAAATTATCTGCCCAACTCCTGTCCCGGGGGCCATTATCCCCCAATCAAAAACCCCATCTGATCCCATCCTAGAGTCTCCTTGCATCTTCCGCTCAATCATAGAAACCCAGCCAGTACTCCAACCGGTCCAACCTAACTGGAGTACAAGCCGTTCACACCCGGTCGCTTTTGCCCCTCTGCCTCCCCTGTGTTCAAATGATTGTTACTGCTGCTGTGCCTCAGGACCCACAGAGTGCTGCTGCCACTGTCCCTGTTGTCCGCCAGCGGCACTGAAGTAGTGCATTAGCTCGTGCCTTCCAGAGCACTTGGAGCACTCGTGCCAAAACTTGCAGTACTCCTGTGTACAGAGCTTCTTGCTATAATCCCAACAGGCCCCCCATATCCCACTCTGTTCTTTTTGTGCAGTCCCTACCCCTCCCCGGATGGGGTGCCCCTGAAAGGGTCAGCATACGATTGGCAGTCCACTAGCTGTGAAAATAGTCTTACTGAATTTGGCCGGGCCCATACTGTGCTGCCATAGGTCTGTGTCTAACTCTCCCCATTTGGCCTCTGGGTCCAAGGCCAAAGTGTCCTAAAGTCCTCAATATACTGACCCAGGTATATCCCCAAATGTTATCTGGGCATTGCATATGATGTCCATGTACTTAAACATCGCCACGCACCGCTCCAGAAACTTCTCGAAATAAACAATGGTGTATATCAAAAAAATGCTGCGGTGCTGTTCTCGATCCTCAAGGGTACACTCTGGATCTTGAAGAGTTCATATTGCTCCTCCTTGGATCCCTCTCTGGAGCTTGAACATCTCCACATACTCCCCCTTCCAAATCTCCTCCTTCGAAGCCAACATGAGGCGAGTGCCCAAAGGCTTCGTCGTCCAAATATAAGGAAGCTTGTTGATCTTCAATTCCTTACTATCCAAATCTTCTTTCTTCTCCTTCATTCCTGCCCTATCCTCTCCTTTGTCGGTCTGCCCCTTCCTTGGCAAGGGTATCCTGACCTTCCTTTATACTCCCCTTTATGTCCTCAGTACCTACCCCCACAACAGTGACACACTTGCCTTTTTGGAACCACTCCCCCTCCTCCCCTTTACCCCCCCTGCATCCACACCTGTAGACACCATCACTGCGCTACCACTGCATTCTTGCTCTTATCTGGCGGTAAGGCCAGTGCCGGCACCGAAGTCCTTCTCTTTCAGCCCTCCGTCTTTGTAGCCGTACTCTCTGCCTGTAACACGCCAGATATTGTTACATTATTGTGCCTCCTTCTTCGCTCAGCTCCTCCACTTCACCAGGAACATCCTCATCCCGCACCTCACCTTCCTCCATGCTATCCTCTTCATAATCTACCAGACTCTTGTCCTCAGTATCATCTACCCTTGCCCTACTAGGGCCTGCGGACTCCCCATGACTTGTTACCACTGAAGCACACAACGGTTGACATCTAGGGGGACCGTAACCACCCCTCCATACTGCTCCGCCGAAACCCCTATCCCACTCTCTTGCTGCTGTAGCCGGAGGTTGCCTTGAACTTTCCAACTTGAGAAGCTGACAAGGCCTCACCAGACCTTCTTCTGCTGATAGCTGTATAGTCCCCCACTACTGACTGACAGACCACACCGGCCCCTGCCATCTCTTCTCATCACGGCGTGTAAGTTGCACCGGACTTTACTGAGTCAGCTCACCTGCTGCTTCCCACAACCTGCAAAGAAGACCAAACGACTGGTGTAGTGCCTCCCTGCAAGCTGGCTGCCTAGCCCGTGGATAAATAGGAACCCACATCCATCTGCCCCGCTCAGTGCTTGCATTACGTCTCATGCCATCCTCAGGACACCACAAGCACTCCCCTCCCTACCCCCTTCCTGCTCTGCCTCGCCCATGCCCTCATCTCCCCTGCACTTGCTGCATCCCCATGTTCTCCTTGTTTTCCACTCGAGCAGGGCCACCATCAAGATTGACGCCCCCTGCACCCCTTGTAGCATCTCTGCTTTACTTCTTGCTAACAATGCTACCTCTAAGCCGTGGAGCCCTGAGCCCGGCACATCAACGTCCCCCCACAAGCCCCAGCCCCCACAGACCCCCCCTGATGCCCACTTATCCCACATGCCCTGGGGGGCCTGCTGAAGCCAATCTCTCTCCCCTAGCAGAGATGCAGGACAAGGGACCATGCGCTCACCCCCTGCCCTCCCCAGGACTCAGATTGTGCTAGGGGAGCCAACTGCACGGGGGTCTCCAACATTGCATGCATGCCCCCCTCCCATGCCCAGAAACCACCCCTTACCTGCCCGACGGCGCAGGCGGCTCATAACTTTCCCCCTAGCACTGTGCCTCTGAATGACTACGCATGTTTTAATTGGCAGGTGGCTCCAAAGCTGTCTCCTGCGGTGGCCTGTTGATTGTAGCAGTGGTCCCATGCACATGTAAGCAACACAGTCCGGCTGCTGCCGCTCCTTCCCCAATTATGGGCCCCTCCAAAGCGCATACGGGCTTGCGGGTCTCGCCCCACCACGCACCCTTCCATCTGCATCCCACTCTCCGCTTTGTTTAAAAGCGGGCCAGTAAGCTTGCGTGCAGCCTCTGGAGTCGAACCCGCCCTCACAGCCCCGCCTCTCCCTACACCTCTTGGGGCCACGTGATGTGTTGTCGAGCAGCCCCTTGCCCTCACCTGTTGACGGCCGCTCGCTGCAGCCCTCACTTTACGGAGCGGTGAGCAGGCCAAAGCCTCTGCTACCATATGGTTTGAGGCCCTGCATGCTAGGCGGATCGAAGAAGTTTCGTGCATCATATCAAGGCGCCCTGCCTCCTGCAGTAGGAGCAAGACCTCCACAACTTTCTCTTCAGCGCTTGACATACCACCAATAAAGCAATTAAAACTACAAATTGACAAAATTAACAGCTCTCACTACCTGCCACCTATCACCAGGTCACCTATGCCAAAAATAGTGGCAGGCAGCCTAAAAAAGACCAGCATATAACCCTTGGGCTACGTATAATTACATTTGAAGCCCAACAAGATGGCAGTCGTCTGGACTGCACCACCCTCCCAATATACCCGAGGGGCAGACCTCTCAGTGGTCAGCTTCCCCCCAAACCCCTATTCAAAACTCCAAACAGTAAATTACGAGTAAGAACCTAAAGAGTAGACAATAAAGACAAGAATTAAACATACATGAATGTCAATGTGCAATCATTGCAGATATATCACGTAAAAGGCATTTAAGGAATAGTTTATTTGTGTGTGGTAACAAATGTAGTTGTACAGAAACAATGAAAAGCTGCAATACAGTTTGAGGTGAACTACTCAGCAAAAAGAGCTTCCAGTGCCCTATTTATACCTGCTTAATAAGAGAATGATTACTTCCCAGTCCCGGTAGGAGCACGTTTTACTTTGTGTGCTGAAACAACAGAGAGAAAAGACAAGTACTTAACGAGAACTCAAACCTCTGAAATACTATCACTGCTCTAGCGTCTTTACAAGTATATAGTTCAAGCACTTTGCACTTCTACATGATAACAACACAGTCTAGAGCATGAGGTGCCATCTCCTCTGTTGACCTGCATCTCCAATCCATTTAGCTTTCTCCACTGGCTTTCTCCTTGAGAGCTGAGAGAGAAATTTTACTTGGTGTTTCACTCTCGGTGCATTCACGTGGGCCAGGTGGGTAAGCATCACTCCTGTATAAGCATCACTCTGGCTGGTTCGACTGTTTACTAAGGTTAATGGTCTCACATCTACCCGATCTGAAACCGAGCAACTAGGATATATAGGACCTGAATTGGAGCTCGGTGGAAGGGTTACTCTGTCACAAATGAGAGGGATATACCGTCCCCGCACTACAACTGCCATAGTATATAAGGCTCTTGTAATACGGCGGACGAGATATCCGTCACGTTTGCGATGAAGTACCCTGTCCACCAAATTCCAAATTAGGCCCATAGTTGCTAGAGTCAGGACCTTATGCCAGAGTTTTGAAACTTGCAGACTGTATTAATTCTTGTAAGGTGAAGAATAACTGAACTATATACTATTAATGGGAACTCCTTGAGTTTAAAGAATTTGAATTTACTTTTCAAGCTCTCATCAGTAATCATGCTTTGCGGATTATGAACTTATACTGTACATCTTGTTATTTCTGAGTGACGAGCGAAAAAGATCCTCATCTTTTCACAGACTTTGCTAACCTTTCTTTTGATACATGTATGGTATTAAGGTGTTGACATAGGTTGAGAAGAACAAGTTACTTACCTTCGGTAACGATGTATCTGTAAGAGACTTATGTTAGTTCTAGATTCCTTACCTTAGAATTACCCCCAGGCGTCAGACTGGGTCCGGAGAATTTTTTCTTAGCAGTACCCTTGCTCGTCGGTAGGTGGCGTCGGTCGACTCCGCGTCCGTCGTCAGCGTAGTGTTCGCCGGGTTGGCGTCGCGCTGTCTATATCGACGCCGCCCCTGTGCGCTGACGTCAGTTCTGACACGACTTTCCACACCAGAAGCGCAGAGTCATGCAAGATACTGACCACTGGTGCGCTAAACTAGGGCCCTGCAGGGGAGTCCCTGTCCCTAGAAGTCAGTTCGCACAGCGGGAAGGATGGGTGGGGCAGTAAGGAATCTATAACTAACATATGTCTCTTACAGATACATCGTTACCGAAGGTAAGTAACTTGTTCATCTGAAAGAGACTGTTAGTTATAGATTCCTTACCTTAGAATAGATACCCCAGCAATACCAACCCCGGAGGAGGGTCTGCAAGCTAAGTTCACACCAGAAAGTCCTGGAGGACAGAACGGGCAAAATAGCCGTCCCTCCGGACTTGGCTGTCCAAGCAGTAATGTCTGGTGAAAGTGTGTAAAGATGCCCACGTGTCCGCCTGACAGTTGTCAAGCAGTGGAACTCTGCGAGCAAGAGCAGTGGTGACCACCGTAGCTCTGTTAGAATGAGCACGGAGCCCCACTGGAGGTTCCTTCTTCATCAAAGCATAGCATATTTTTATACAAAGGACAAACCATCTAGAGATGGTGCGCTTTTGAACGGCCCGACCTTTCTTGGCACCCACATACCCAACGAAGAGTTGATCATTCATCCGGAAATCTTTCGTGCGGTCAAGGTAGAAAGACAGCGCACGTTTGGGGTCCAGACGGTGGAGTCTCTCCTCCTCCTTGGAAGGCTGCGGAGGTGGGAAAAAGGTGGGCAAGGTAATAATTTGTTCAATTCGAAAGGGTGTAACCACTTTGGGAAGGAACGAAGGTCTTGTCCTAAGCACGACTTTGTCCAGATGCACAGAGAAGAAAGGGGGCTTAGAAGAAAGAGCTTGAAGCTCACTCACTCTGCGAGCAGAGGTGATGGCAACAAGGAAAGCTGTCTTCAGAGTGAGGAGCCTGAGAGGACAGTTGTGAAGAGGCTCGAAGGGAGCGCACATAAGATAGTTTAAGACCAGGTTCAAGTCCCACTGGGGCATTACGAATGGAGAAGGAGGAAAGAGATGAGTAATGCCCTTGAAGAATCTATGTACAATAGGGGACTTGAACAAAGATGGCTGATCTGGAAGCCGAAGAAAAGTAGAGATGGCCGAAAGAGAGCCCTTAAGAGTGCCCAGGGCAGAGCCCTGCTGGGCCAAAGAAAGTATATACAACAGGACCTCTGAAAGAGGGGCAGAAAGGGGATACACAGCCTTTGCTGTGCACCATGTCACAAACTTGTTCCATCGACAGGCGTATACCATCTTAGTGGAGGGACGCCAAGAGGACGTTACAGACGTCGGGAGGAAGGTCAAAAGCTGTCAACTGTTGCCGCTCAATCTCCTTGCAAGGAGGTGGAGGCTGGACAGGTTCGGGTGAAGAACCCTCCCCTGCTGCTGCGACAGAAGATCCTCCCGAAGAGGCAGTCTGAGTGGAGGATCGATGGCCATGCTCAGGAACTCAGGGTGCCAAACTCTTCGTGCCCAGTCCGGAGCCACAAGAATGACTTGGGCCCAGTCGCGCTTGATCTGCTTCAGCACTCTGGGCAGAAGTGATATAGGCGGAAAGGCGTACAGGAGGCCGCAGTTCCACTCGTGACAAAAAGCGTCGCCGAGCAAGTGCCACCTTGGAAATTCCAACACGCAGAATTGCTGACATTGCGCGTTCTCTTCGGTGGCGAACAGATCTAATCAAGGCTCTCCCCACCACTGAAAGAGACCTTGCACCACCTCCGAGTGAAGACACCATTGCTGATCCACCAGGCACCGGTGGCTGAGTTCGTCCGCCCTGGCGTTCAGAGAACCGCCAGATGTTGAACCACCAGGGTCATGCCCTGATGTTCCAGCCATGTCCAGAGACGAAGAGCCTCTTGACATAGGGTCCACGACCCCACTCCGCCCTGTTTGTTGCAGTACCGCATGGCGGTGGTGTTGTCTGTGAACACCTGCACCACTTTCCCTTGAAGAGAGAGGAAAGAATGTCTTCAGTGCCACACAAATCGCCCGGAGCTCCAGCAGGTTGATATAGAGCCCGGACTCCGCCGGAGACCAGACGCCTCTGATCTCTGCCTCTCCCAAATGGCCACCCCATCCCAGGAGTGACGCATCTGTCACCACTGTGAGGTCTGGTTGGGGAAGGGAGAGGGATCTGCCTCTGACCCAAGCTTGGTTCGCTAGCCACCACTGCAGTTGTTGCGCATTCCCCTCCGAGATCTGGACGTAGTAGGAAAGATTGCCCTGATGCTGCGCCCACCGGAACTTCAGGTCCCACTGCAGAGCCTGGTTATGCCATCTGGCATGATCCACCAGTAGGATGCAGGAGGCCATGATGCCCAGCAGCCTCAGGGTCATTCTCACCGAAATCCGGGATAGAGGCTGAAA
Organism: Calotriton arnoldi; assembly: GCA_963921515.1. Lineage (NCBI taxonomy): Eukaryota > Metazoa > Chordata > Amphibia > Caudata > Salamandridae > Calotriton > Calotriton arnoldi. Next base: position 14,592 of record CAWUFW010023704.1, on the reverse strand, counting down.
CATCAGTATCAAAGCCCGAATATCTGGGGTTTGCTGCTCGGGAGGATAGGCCCGAAACTGCACTGTGTCCAGAACAGCCCCGATGAAAGGGAGCATTTGAGAGGGGGTCAGGTGTGACTTCGGCACGTTGATAGTGAACCCCAGCGAGTGCAGTAGGTCTGCCGTAGTCTGGCGGTGGGAGACAACAGTCTGGGGCGAGCCAGCCTTCAACAGCCAGTCATCGAGATAGGGGAAGACTGGAACCCCTAATATGCGCAGATGAGCTGCGACCACTGCCATCACTTTCGTGAACACCTAAGGGGCGCCGGTAAGGCCAAAGGGGAGCACAGTGAACTGAAAATGCTCGTGGCCAACCGTGAACCACAGGTAGTGTCTGTGGGCTGGCAGGTTGAGGATGTGAAAATAGGCGTCCTGCAAGTCCAGGGCCACCATCCAGTCTCCAGGGTCGAGGGCAGACAAGACCTGAGCCAGGGTTAGCATTTTAAACTTCTCCTTCCGGAGGACGCGGTTGAGGGCCTTAAGGTCTAGAATAGGACTCAGGCCTTTGTCCTACTTCGGCAACAGAAAGTAGCGGGAATAGCAACCAAGACCTACTTCTGGCATAAGAACCCTCTCAATTTCTCCCTTGGCCAAGAGAGCCGAAACTTTGTGGCGGAAAAGTGCAGAATAATCCTCTGACATGTGATCGAAAGACGGTGGCATGGTGGGAGGGGTAGCCTCGAAGGGGAGGGAGTAGCCCCTTCGGACTATCTGCAAAACTCACCTGTCCGACGTGATGGTTTGCCAGTGGGGGAGGTGATGGCGAATTCTGCCGCCCACTGGCTTCTGATGACCCTGGAAGGTCGGACTAGGAAGGTTTGGAGGCAGCTGTAGGGGTGGGAAGGGTGGACTGACCCACCCACTGACCCCCAGACCTGCGTTGTTGGGTCCAACGTCCACGGCCACACTGAGACTGGGTAGCTTGCGTGAACTGGTGGCTGGTTTGGGCTGGACGTGTTGGGGTGCCCCTTCCGTAGCCACGAAACGGACAAAAAGCAGACTGAGGTGGATGAGTCGTCGCTGTGAGGCCCAAGGATCTGGCCGAAGCGCGAGAATCCTTAAAGGGTGTCAGGATTTCCCAAACCAAGGACTTTTCCCTCTGCGTGACGAATCAATAACAGCCAACAACATTCAGTTTGCAAAAGAGGGGAATCACTTGGAGTGCGGCTTGGAGATCAAGAAACTCCAAGATGGCCGGCACTCCAAGAGAGGTGTAGTTCTAGTCTTTGTCCTTATCTCGAACATTCTATTTGAAGCGCTCAAGTTAGAACGTTGGCGCACTTCACCTGTTCCTTGGACTAAGACACATCGTTTTTTCTATGCTCCATAGTCGTTTAGTCAGGGTAGTATTTCGTCGCTCATCCTGGCGGTTTACTTCCGTTCATGCCAGTATTTTGATTCCCCTTGTTATTGAAGTGACTTTCATTGAATTCAGCGCGTTCGTCATAAGGTTAAACTCGCTCCCTTGAGAAATCGTTCACCTGGCATGCATGCGCAGTGTCTTCCTGAAGCCGGAGGAGATTCCAGAAGTTGCCCTTCATAACGAAGAATGCTACACGATTCTGCTCGAGAGCCCTTGCGCGAGTGAGCAGTTATCTCGGTGCTGAGACCGGTTGCTCATGCTCTTGTGAGTAGTGACTCTAATGCGGAGACCCGACCTGATTACAGCGTGAGTGAGCAGTGTCTCGACGTATTGAAGCCTGAAGTTCACCTCATAGAACCGAAGCTAAGTATTATTAATAAGTAGAAGGCTACAACCATTGATATACAGTATAAGAAATGTTTTAGTAGACAGAACTAATTAAATAAGAATAGAACTACTATTTTCTAGTACAGAGAACTTACCTGGAGCATGTGAAATCCCTCCTGGTGATTCTTCCTACAAGAAAGTGAAACGAGTTAATGAGGAGATACAAGACAGATTATATAGGTATTTAGAAATATTATTTAGAACGTTTATTTATCCATAATAATTAGAGAACTAGTGGTAAGAATAACATTGTATATAGTTCCTCCTTAGATTTACTTAAGAAGGACTTTTATCTCTTCAATTTAAAAGAAAAAACACTAAGAAGAGAAAAGACAGAAGAGGAGCTAAGGCCAATAGTTACATAGGTACGTCATAGTTTAGGTGGTCTAGAGCATATGAAACTAGGAATTCAAAGTGTAAAGAGTAAAATGTATTTGTGTTTAGTTTTCTAGAACCCACAACCCCAAGCAACACAACAATGCTAGGAGAAGACAAGGTGCGGAAAGCTGATAACTGAGGCAGTCTCTTCTTCTCTTTGTTATTTTATCCAACTCCCCTTCCCCCTTTAGGAGACCCTTCTAAACATTGTATAATTGGTGTCGGAGGTTTTCCGGAAGGGGGCATTGGGAAAAGGCGTCATCTGTTCCTGCGCAAGTGTAATAAGCATCGCTCTGAGAGAGTGAAGTGCCCAAGTTTTGAAACTTGCGCCTGAACAGAATGGCTGAAGGATTAAATTTGCAAAATTTAGGCGAAGTACTGGGTTTGATAAAAAAGGAGTTAGCAGCAGTCAGACAAGAGAACAGAGGGTTGAGGCAAGAAATAATGGACTCTAGGAGAGAAACAGTAGAATTAGCAACCAGAGTGACCAATATGAATCCAACGTCTAGCTTAAGGTTCCCAGGGGCTGAAGGAGAGAATTTAGAATCCACTTCTAGAGTTGCAACCCATTTAGTACATTCCTTGTCACCAGTAATTCCTTTAGCACCTCCGGAACGATTTAGTGGGGATCCACAGAAGGCTCAAATATTCTTGACACAATGTTCTTTGCATTTTATGTGTCGTCCTTCGATTTTTCCAGACGCACAGTCCCGTGTGGCCTTCATTTTGTCATATCTCAGTGGTGATGCCGCTAATTGGTCCATGCCTTTGGTCACCAGGGATGACGCCCTCCTTTATAACTTCGAAGACTTTAAAAAAGAATTCCTTCGGATTTTTGATCGGCGGAAGATATCTCAGGCTACAGACAATGAACTGCTAGAGTTGAAACAAGGCAACAAGGATCTCGTGGCTTATCTAGCTCAGTTTAATAAGCTGGTAGTCGAAACGGATTGGCCAGAAAGTAAAAGAGCCGCAGTCTTTTATCGTGGTTTGAAAGACGAACTGAAAGATATCCTAGCCCAGATTCCCAATCGACCCACCGATATATCCGCTTTAGTAGACCTAGTTCTGGAGATTGATTTTCGTCAAAGTGAGAGAAAGGGTGAGCGAAGAAAGGATTTTAAATTCAACACCCCAAGATATGACAGAATTAGGACTGAATCTTCAAAGGTCACTGAAGGTCAAAGTGGAGTAGAACCCATGCAAATCGGAGTGGTATGGGGGCCCTTAACTAAGGAAGAAAAAGAAAAAAGGCGGCAGAACAATTTATACATGTATTGTGGAGGCAACAGACATTTTGTGCGAGTATGTCCAAAGAAACCGAAAGTATCCTCTAAGGAGAAGTAAAACTTCAAGCAGCACCAGTAAGTGGAGTTGGGCTGGTGCGTGCAGAGGAAAAGACAACTCCAGATGAACATCTCCTGGCAAATACACTACAGTCTTCGTCCCCTCATTTGGTGATCTCCATGACGTTAAAATTTCAACATATAACTCTAACTGAAGTTTCAGTTATGATCGACTCAGGAGCAACGGGAAACTTTTGCGACTTAAAATATGCAGCTAAGATTGGCTTAAAGGCAATTTTGAAAGAAAAAAAGTGAACCGGTAAGAGCTGTAGATGGGATGAACCTTTCTTCAGGACCTATCATCAGTCACACGGAACAAGTGGAACTAACCTTTCAAGAAGGACATCAAGAAACAATCCAGTTCAATCTGATCGATGCACCACAATTCCAGATTATTTTGGGCCTGCCATGGCTCACTGAGCACAATCCGAGGATAGATTGGGGTGCGAGAACAGTGAAAATGGATTCGGATTTTTGCAAAGAAAATTGTTTTCATACCCAAGCAAGATCAAGCGAAATGGGGCCATCCACCCTCTTAAGTGAACAAGGGGTTTCAGTATGTGTGATTCACACCAGTGAAGTTCCTCTTGAATACAAGGAATTTGAAGATGTATTCAATGAAGCGGAGGCAGAAAAATTACCACCACATAGGCCATTTGACTGCAGAATTGATTTGGAGCCAGGAGCTAACCTTCCATGTAGTAGAGTTTATGCCCTAACTGAAAAGGAAAATGAACACCTGAAGGAATATATCAGGAAATATTTGGCCAACGGTTTTATACGTCCCTCACAATCCCCCGTCTCCTCGCCGTTATTTTTTGTCCTGAGGAAGGAAGGCGAGTTGAGGATGTGTATCGACTATCGAGCAATAAACAAGGTTACCATCAAGAATAGATACCCACTTCCTCTCATCTCAGTACTCTTGGATCAAGTGAAAGAAGCATAGATTTACACCAAACTTGATCTTCGTGGGGCGTACCATTTGATCAGAGTAAAAGAAGGTGATGAGTGGAAGACGGCCTTCAGGACGAATCTGGGATTGTACGAATATCAAGTAATGCCCTATGGGCTATGCAACGCACCAGCTGCCTTTCAGCACTTCATAAATAGTGTGTTAAACAAGTTCATTAATCAATGTGTTATAGTATAAATTGATGATATTTTAATTTACTCGAAATCCGAAGAAGAACATCCGAATCAAGTACGAAGAATCTTACAAAGACTGAGAGAAAACAATTTGTATGTAAAATTGGAAAAGTGTGCTTTCAATGTGAAGGAGGTAGAGTTCCTTGGATTTGTGCTTACACCGTCTGGAATTACGATGGATACGAAAAAGGTAAAAGCCGTCTTAGAATGGAGTTCTCCAAAAAGTGTGAAAGAGTTACAAAGCTTCATTGGCTTTGCCAATTTCTATCGAAGATTTGTAAGTGAATTCTCCCACAAGTTAATTCCGCTCACTCGATTACTTAAGATTGGAGTTCCTTTTGAGTGGACAGAAGATGCCGAAGGAGCCTTTCAATTATTGAAGAAAGAGTTCACCACATCGCCCGTTTTATTGCACGCAGACCCCACTGAACCTTTTTATCTAGAGACGGACGCCTCTGACTTAGCTATTGGAGGAGTTCTCTCTCAGAGACATAAAAGAACTGGACAGCTCCATCCGGTAGCATATAGATCTAGGAAATTAACACCCCCAGAAATTAATTACACAATTACGGAGAAAGAGTTACTGGCAATCAAGGATGCATTCAAGGAGTGGAGGCATTATCTAATGGGGACCAGACATACAATAACTGTATTCACAGACCATCGCAATCTGAAATTTTTGAAATCTGCTAAAACCCTCACGCCAAGACAGCTTAGGTGGTCCTTATATTTCGCAGATTACGATTTTGTGATCACCTATAGGCCAGGAATCAAGAATGGTAAGGCCGACGCCTTGTCAAGAATCAACACAGAGAAAACAGAGGATAATCAAGAACAACCTACAATTATTCCGGAACATAAGATCGTGGGAGCAGTGAGTCAGGAAACTATCGAGGAAAAGGTGATTAAATCTATGACACAAGATGAAATGTCTGCATGGGCAAAACTGGGAACATCAAGAGAAATTCGACACAACTTACCACTATTTGAAGGAAGACTTTACTTACCCAATCAAGAATTACGAGAATTGGTTCTCAAAGAAGGTCATGACAGTCGACTTGCGGGTCACAAAGGAATTCTAAAAAACTGAAGATTTGATAAAGAGGAATTATTGGTAGCCACAAATGACGAAGGATATTCATTCTTACGTGGAGACATGTGAGGTCTGTGCTCGGGGAAAATCGGAGAGACAATCTCCAAAAGGGTTACTTCAAGCTATGCCCACTCCACCACATCCCTGGCACACCATCACTGTAGATTTGATTGTGGATCTGCCTTCTGATCAAGAATACAATACCATATTGGTGTTTGTTGATGCATTCACCAAGATGGCTCATTTCATTGCCTTGAAGGGAGTCCCTACGGCCAAGGAATTAGCCTTTCATTTTAGTACCCATGTTGTACGAGCCCATGGTATTCCCAAGGAAATAATCTCAGACCGGGGTTCCCAATTCCTGTCCCACTTTTGGAAGGCATTCATGGAAGGACTAGGTATAGAAACCAGATATTCTACTAGCTATCACCCAGAGACAGATGGGCAGACAGACAGGACAAATCAAGAGTTAGAGCAGTATCTAAGACTGTTTTTACTTGATCAAGAGGGAGATTGGCCAGAGTTCTTATGGCCAGCCGAGTTCGCACATAACAATGCCAAGAATGTCTCTACAGGTTTCTCCCCTTTCTATCTTAACTATGGTAGACACCCAAATTCATCTGTAATTGACAGAGAGGTCTCAGTTCCAGTGGTCCAAGAGGTAGTTAAGAACTTAAAACAAGTCCATCAAACAGCTACAGAAAACTTGGTTAGAGCTAAAGAGAATTATAAGAAATATGCAGATTAAAAGAGAAGAGAAGGTCCTAAACTACAAATAGGGGATAAGGTATGGTTAAATGCCAAAAATCTTAGACTAAAAGGAGATCGAAAATTCCAACCTAGATTTGTAGGTCCCTACCCAATTGAAAGAGTAGTTAACCCTGTAACTTATCGTTTAACTCTACCAAAAGGAATGAAGATTCATCCGGTTTTCCATGTTTCTCTGTTAAAAAAGACTTCACCGGACATGAGAGTTATCCTTCCTCCAAAACCTGTACAATTAGAATCAGGAGACGAATTTGAAGTTAAGAGGATTCTTGACTCCAAGAAATATAAAGGAAAGATCTATTATTTAATAGATTGGAAAGGTTATAGTCCAGAGGAGAGATCCTGGGAATTATACTCTGATGTTCATGCTCCTCGTTTGGTGAAGGCCTTTCATCAAAAGTTTCCAAAGAAGCCCAAACCAGAAGGACCTCCCTTGCAAGGGGGTACTGTCAGGATTTCCCAAACCAAGGACTTTTCCCTCTGCGTGACGAATCAAGAACAGCCAACAACATTCAGTTTGCAAAAGAGGGGAATCATTTGGAGTGCGGCTTGGAGATCAAGAAACTCCAAGATGGCTGGCACTCCAAGAGAGGTGTAGTTCTAGTCTTTGTCCTTACCTCCAACATTCTATTTGAAGCGCTCGAGTTAGAACGTTGGCGCAGTTCACCTGTTCCTTGGACTAAGACACATCGTTTTTTCTATGCTCTGTAGTCATTTAGTCAGGGTAGTATTTTGTCGCTCATCCCGGCGGTTCACTTCCGTTCGTGCCAGTATTTTGATTCCCCTTGATATTGAAGTGACTTTCATTGAATTCAGCGCGTTCGTCATAAGGTTAAACTCGCTCCCTTGAGAAAGCGTTCGCCTGGCATACATGCGCAGTGTCTTCCTGAAGCCGGAGGAGATTCCAGAAGTTGCCCTTCACAACGAAGAATGCTACATGATTCTGCTCGAGAGCCCATGTGCGAGTGAGCAGTTATCTCGGTGCTGAGACCGGTTGCTCATGCTCGTGTGAGTAGTGACTCTAATGCGGAGACCCGACCTGATTACAGCGTGAGTGAGCAGTGTCTCGACGTATTGAAGCCTGAAGTTCACCTCATAGAACCGAAGCTAAGTATTATTAATAAGTAGAAGGCTACAACCATTGATATACAGTATAAGAAATGTTTTACTAGACAGAACTAATTAAATAAGAATAGAACTACTATTTTCTAGTACAGAGAACTTACCTGGAGCATGTGAAATCCCTCCTGGTGATTCTTCCTACAAGAAAGTGAAACGAGTTAATGAGGAGATACAAGACAGATTATATAGGTATTTAAAAATATTATTTAGAACGTTTATTTATCCATAATCATTAGAGAACTAGTGGTAAGAATAACATTGTATATAGTTCCTCCTTAGATTTACTTAAGAAGGACTTTTATCTCTTCAATTTAAAAGAAAAAACACTAAGAAGAGAAAAGACAGAAGAGGAGCTAAGGCCAATAGTTACATAGGTACGTCATAGTTTATGTGGCCTAGAGCATATGAAACTAGGAATTCAAAGTGTAAAGAATAAAATGTATTTGTGTTTAGTTTTCTAGAACCCACAATCCCAAGCGACACAACAATGCTAGGAGAAGACAAGGTGCGGAAAGCTGATAACTGAGGCAGTCTCTTCTTCTCTTTGTTATTTTATCCAACTCCCCCTTCCCCCTTTAGGAGACCCTTCTGAACATTGTATAATTGGTGTCGGAGGTTTTCCGGAAGGGGGCATTGGGAAAAGGCGTCATCTGTTCCTGCGCAAGTGTAATAAGCATCGCTCTGACAAAGGGCTCCCGTGCCAAGTCTGCCTTGTCACCAAAAAGGCGACGCCATCAAAGGGCATGTCCTGCAAGGTTGCCTGAACATCCCCCGAAAAGCCAGACGTCCTCAACCAGGCGTAGCGCCGAAGGGCTACCGATGTGGCAATCATTCTGCCCAGTGAGTCGGTGGTATCCAGTCCACATCGAATCGTGAATCTGGCTGCGTCTCTCCCATCTGCCACTGCCTGGGAGAGAATGGCCCGGGCCTCCTCCGGGCACTGAGGCAGCACCTGCACAACCGTATTCCAGATGGTGTGGGAGTGTCAGCCCAAGAGGCATGTAGTATTCACAGACTGCAATGCCAAGCTGGAGGAAGAGAACACGCGCTTCCCAAGATGATCCAGCTTCTTGGATTCCCTATATGAGGGAGCAGAAGGGAATGCGCCCTTAGATGAAGAGGCTTGGACCACCAAGCTCTCTGGGGAAGGGTTGTGGGTGAGGAAAACTGGGTTGCCTTGAGCCGGGCGGTGGCGGCGGGCGATCGTCCGTTTCACAGGAGCCCCTGTGCTGGGCTTGGACCAGGTGCCCAGAAGGACATCTCTGAGGGCTTTGTTGAACGACAAAGGGGCTCAGATGAGGTTGCCGTCGGTTGAAGCACCTCCATCAGGAGATTAGTCCTGACTGCTACCGAAGGGAGCTGCATGCCCAGGTCCACAGCTGCTCTTCTCACCACAGCATAGGACGCTCTCTCCTCCATAGCCACGGTAGGGGGAGAAAGCATGCCAAGGTCAAGAGAAGTGCCCAGACCACTGGCATCACCCAGGTCCTCTCACCAGTCCGGCTCTTCTAGCTGGTCTGCTAAAGGGTCAGAAGAGCCCTCCCAATACTCATCACCACTGCCAGGGTGATAGGGAACACAAGGGATGAACAGGAAACAAAAGTACCCTCTGGTATCAGACGACGTTGATCCGGCTCCGGGTCCATCTCGGGGGTGAAGATGGGGATGGTGTCGGCTGGGGGCATGGCCAGCGCCAGGGGCGTCATCGCCGGGATTGGCACCTGGGAAGGTCGAGTAAGGTCGACCGGCGTCGATCCGGATCCATGCCAGGATTCTCGGGGGCCCTCCGGCACCGGGGCTGGAGCCACCGGCATCAAAGGCCCAGGACCCCCGATCGGCACCGCGGGGCCCGAAGGCGCGCCGGCAGAGTTGGGCTGCCCAAAGATGGAGTGGAGGGCTTCGTAAAGTGCACAAAGCTGGGCAGGGGACGCTCCGGCTCCCGGAAAGGGATGGAGGTGCGGAGTCGTTCCAGAAGGAGGCACCAAAGACGGAGCCTTTGAGCGACGACGCTCCAGGTCCCGCGTCGCGTCAGTCGACCAACGGGGAGAAGGCAAAGAGCGACGGTGCTTCTTCGCCTTCTTCTTGTGCTTGGACTTACCCGAAGACTTGGACAACTTGGAGTGGAAAGAGGTGGGGGCTCCACGACCGGTCTCGAGACCTTCCTCTCGAGCAGGACCGGGAACGAAGTCGAGCCGACTGCTGGGACTCCAAAAGCTTTCGGGACCGCTCCGGCAAAGACTTAGGATTCATGGCCCGACAGTCGGAGCAAGACTTCGGATCGTGGTCACGCTCCAGGCACCAGAGGCTCACGAGGTGCGGCCCCGTCACAGACATTAGTCTGTGACATGCCTCGCAGGGCTTGAAACCGGTCCGACGATGAGACATCCCTCGCACACCAGGAGTTGAGGACTCAGAAAAAGAAGTCGACAAAAGCTTAGTCAAAAACTGACTAAAGGGGTAGCTCTCTCTGGATCTGCGCCAGGGTGGCGCAGAAAAAGAAAGAACTGACGTCAGCGTGCAGGGGTGGCGTCTATATAGACACCGTGACGTCATCCAGGCGAACCCGACGACGGATGCGAAGTCGACCGACGCCACCTATCGACATGCAGGGGTACTGCTAAGAAAAAATTCTCCGGATCCAGTCTGACGCCTGGGGGAAATTCTAAGGTAGGGAATCTATAACTAACAGTCTCTTTTAGATAGTGATTGTTTGTTCAGTGAACTCAATTGCACCAATGTTCATGAATTATACTGCAGTTTATGAACCTATCACTTTGAACATAATTCGAAAAACAGTATCTACGTTTTTAGATTTAAGCTGTCTCTTCACACTAATTTAGTGTGTGCATGACAGCCTATGCCTGCGCTGATTAGCAACTGATCCTGGACCTGTTCAGGACCTAGAGGAGTGCACCCAGCGAACCCTCAATAGTGACAGAATGGGTACTGTCCCTATCACAGGTTCACGCCTGCAGTGTGGTAGTGACAGTCTACCTTGTCTTGTAGTGTTTTAAGTGTGACCAAGCCTTTATCAAGATATCAAAGATGTTCCTGGATGCAGCATGTGTAATTTAGGAAAAATTACAAAGAGTACGCGACTAGCGTTTCTCATTCTCATCCCATTGGAATTTGTACTCAAGGGTGTACCTAAAGATGCACTCAAGGGGACAAAATCCAAGCAAGACATCATTGCCTTTTTTTGTGCTTCACTGCAAAACATATTGTTTTGGGAGTGCTGTTGGTGAAATTATGAGCACACAACTGTGTAGATTTGCTTCTGCACAATTTTTCCTCATTGGCTCAATGCAACACTGCCATTTTTCATGCAGTGCTCTGTTTATTAAATAGTAGCAAATAGAGGCTTATATTTTTTAATTTAAATTAAAACGCACATTGCTAGAGAAATAAGATTTAGCTTTCATAGTTCTTGCCTTATATGTTGATCACTGCACTCCATGTCATTACAGACACTGTTTCCAATCCCGTACTTTTCACCTTCAAGTAATTACTATCATGTGTGTTAGTCTAATTTGGTTTTTAGGTGGCAAGCAAGACTACAATACCCAGAATGTTTTAGGTGAATTAGCCTCAACATTTTTAATGCTGCCCAACCCTTAAAAAGAATTCATCGTGCCCCCAAAACAACAGACATGTTTTCCCATAATAATTTTATAAAAGTGGCAGCTCTGAACAAATTAAGCAGTTCAAAAATTGCTGTTATGTTTAGTTTTTCCTTTTTAAAAATGCAATTAAATGCATAATTACCAACATGGTTGCGTAGACTGGAGTTCCTAAAAGTGTAAAGGTACCCAGTGTGATCCTTTATCAGAATAAGGGGGAATTGACTTTGAGGGTTATTTGGAGATCCCCAGCCTTTGACACCTACTTTCACCCAGGACATGAGAGAAAAAAGACATTACTGATGGCTCCTTTCAGAGTGGATAGGTGCCACTTTGTTTTCTTTCACTAAACACACAGCACTGTTTTAAGCAGGTTTGTCTCGTTGAGTATAGAGACATAACAAATGCTCATCTTGGTCAGATTCTGCACCCCCGAGATCAATTCAGATCAATTCATGCACCCTCGGGGGCCTGCCCCAAGTTTGAACACCTCTGCTTTAGGTTCCTCCATAAAATGAAACCCTTAATTGAAAACAGTGTCCTTAAAGACATGGAGTGAGCTGATCTGCCTAATGCCTGTTAAAGCCCATTAAAACACATTATAGGCCATACGTTTAGGCTAAACCTATAGTCGATATTCTCTCACTCATTTATCAATTCCTTAATTTCCTTCATGCGCTTACTTGGTCATGCATTCCTTAACTCATTTGTCCATGGATGCTCCCAATTATTACTCTACACTGTCACTCACTAATCCCTTCATCTTCCAGGGTATTGAGCCATCCATAGTATATTCCAGTGGGTAGTACTATATTCCTCTTAGGAGTGATTAATGGGTATTTCTTAGTACAGTGCCAAGTCATTGCATAGTGCAGTGGTCAGTGCCAGATAATTGTATAATCCAGGGGCCAATGATCATTAGTTATTCCCGGGGACAGTGCCAAATTATTGTACATTTGAGCGGCTATTCCAAGGTCATTGTATATTCCAGTGGCAGTAATAGGTCATTTATTGCTTTAGTCGCAAGTGACAGAGCATTGGTTGTTCAAATGGGCAGTGGTAGATTGATGGGCACAGCGTGGCAAATCTTCTGTAGTTGTACCCGTAATGGTACATATTTGAGGATCTCAGGGTAAAAAGAGAGTTCCAGGACACACCATTTCAGATCCTTGGCACACCATGATTGCTGGAGAAGCTGTAGGATAACAAGAGGAAAAGACCGGTAGGTCAGTGGGGCTGTGAGACTGGTGAAGGATTAAGAACATCCACAGAAGCATGATATGTCCTTAGAAGTTGGGGAGGAGTATAACAGATAATATTCGGCCAACTCATCTCCGCCCCCATGAGACCGATAGGCAAGGCAATATGAAAAGTCTGCAGACGAGAAGGAGGAGTAGTTGAGAAACTTAGAGTGAGGGAGAAATGAAAGAAGGAACCTATGGAAGTGTGAAGAAGGAATTAGGGTAAGAAGGGGAGCACTTAGGTAGAGGTGATAAAGCACAGTGAGAGAGAGCAGGAACAAAAGAGTACTTATAAGGGTATGGTGCAGGAAATATGGACATGCTGACACCACCACATCTACAGAGTGACTTTAATTTAGCTTTTATTCATTTCAAGGCCTCACCTAGAGGCCAGCCCACCATAAGCAGGTGTAGGAAAGTAGGATATGCTTCTTATGGTTACCCCCACTTTTTGCTTCATGTTACACTGTTTTTGACTAGTCTGACTGGGATCCTGCTAATCAGGACCCCAGTCTATCTGCTTTCTCCCTAAAATGTTATGTCATGTACTTAGGTACACTCCAGATTGGATACTGGGATACCCTTGTCAGCCCCTAGTATATGGTACCCATGTACCCAGGGCATAGGTACCCCAGAGGCCTCCCATGGGCTGAAGCATGTATCATGCCACACATGAGAGGCCATGCAAAATGGATCTACAGGCCTGCCATTGCAGCCTGTGTAAGTTGGTGCATGCACCACTTACTTAAGATATAGGTTTACTATTTCTAAGGGTCCCTACACTTAAAACCTATAAGTCACCCCTATAGCAGGCCTTGACAATCCTGAAGGCAGGGGGCTTGGTTCTAAGTGAGAGGGTGCCACTGCATGAGCAGGACACCCCTGCAGCCTACGGAGTCCATTCTCCCGGGTTGTTAGTGCTGCAGCCATTTACGACATATAGAGTGGCATTATGTGACAGCGTGATGACCAACTCTAAAACGGCTGAAAGTAACCCTATCGTGTTTGGTGTCAAACATTGTGGAATCATACCCCCACACCGGTAACCAGTGTGGGAGGTATGATTCCACCCCTCAGAAACAAGCTTTGTGAGGTCCCTGGTGTTCCCGGTACCAGCCTTCTAGTCCCGGGCAGCCCAAAATGGTTGCTGCCAACCAGAGACACATTTCTGCCCTCCTGCTGCTGAGTCAAGCTCGAGTAGGGGAAGGCAGAACAATAGGCATCCTGTCACAAGGAGGTGTGACCACCTCCCAGATAGGATTTAGTGTATTAGGCCTGGGTGGGTGCGCTTGCCAGCGACCGAAAGTCTGCATGAGTGGCACATTTGGTGTCCCTGTGCATAGTCCAGTTCAAACCAGTCCTGGGAGCCGTTGGACAAAGGACATGGGAGAAACCTCCCTACTGTCCAGACCCTGCACTGGGAGGGTCCCCTGAATCTGTCCAACCCTCTCCCGTGGGTACAAAAGGACTTACCTGGCTGTAGGACCCTAGATTCGATGTGGGCAAGATTCTGATCAATAAACCACTGAACTTCGACCTTCTGGACACTCTGGACTTCGCTGGACTTCGTTTGGGCCTGACTTCATCTCCCACTCCGTCCAAAGCATCGTCTGTGCCCTTGCACCATACAGGCTCCGTGCAGGACCTGTGGAGCATCAAGGACAACCAAAGACATCTCCCTTGGAGTGAAGGAGTCACTCCCCTGCAACTGCAGGCACTGTAACGAAACTGACCCGTCTGCTGATCCTGAGCTCCTGCGGACTCCGAAGGTACCAGCAACTCAGGAAGTGGGTTTCATGTCCCTCGAGATCTGAGCTGGCCTCTCACCAAATTTGAGATCAGAATCCCTTGTGGGGGCTGCAATACCCGTACCCCTGTGCACTGTGTACTCTCGCAAGTGCATATGCTTGTTGGCGTTCCCAAAACAAGTGCACTGGGCTCTGAGTAGCCCCAACCTCTGGCACTATTTCCACCAAAGAACTTCCGACTCCTCGCACTGAGTTGTTATATGTTATGTTATGTTATAACAGTTTATAATAATAAAACACAACAGGAGTGTAACCCATAGACCAGGTTGAGATCTGGGTAA